>VCRD01000502.1:199677-271443 GCA_006783055.1 Trinorchestia longiramus
TTTTTTACGAAAAATCGATTTTTAAAAAAATCTGTAGCAAAAAATCTTGACCTGATTGAGCAAACCCAAGGTCATTTTCGGACTCAGAGCATCAAAATTAGTCTAATTCAACTGGAAAACCCTGGACGATTTTCAAAAAATATTTTTTTGTTACCCAGTGTAATTTTTTGTATCAGTCAAGGACTACTATAAACAGGACGTGCACGGCCATATAGTGGACTACGCTAGCGGAGGCCATTGCATTCTTAGTAACATAACATTTTCTATTGGACAAATTGATCAAAAATTACTTCTTTCAAACAATAGAAGGGATAATAAGGTTTTACAGTGAATTTTAAATCGTTCAAAGCACTGTAATGCTTTGAAATACCAATTTTAAACAGACACAACATGTATTATTGTATGAGCTTAGTGGCCACTTAATAGAAAACCGAGTTGCTGCAGTTTTAGACTTTACAAAATGGATTATAGTTAAATCTTTTCCAGTGCAAACAACCAAACATACAAACATTCACGCCAACAAACAAACATACATAGAAGCAAAAATCTACCAAACTGCAGCGATTAGTCAGCCAACCGGGCCTTCTTTACAGAGGTCTGAAGAAGGACTCAATTCTTCTGCATTCAAGCGAATCTGTACTTCATCTACCAAGAGAAATACATTCTTCTGCTGCAGTATCTGAAATTTCTCAAATGTTTCCCTGGTCCAGAATGTTTCCACCACGCAAATTGATCACAGGGGGTTCAGTACCCCAGTGTATCTCACAAATGAAAAACTTGTCTGGATTAACAACAAAGTTTTCACGAGGTAGAACTTCTGTCTCTCAGACTTCTCTTTCGGGAGGCGAAACACACTGCACTTGTTCTCCTTATTGTAATTACCCCGACAGTTCACAACCCCACACTTGTTCGGCATTTTTAATACATATAATTAGCAATAAACTTTGTAAACAAACAGTATCCACTTAAAAATACACCAATGTGCCTCGAAACAAACAACAATGTCCGATTCAAACCGAGCGACAGACTACGACAATGTTCGCACTGTGACAGTTGAAAACTAACTAAAATCGGTGAACTGGCCTCTGCTAACGTAGTCCACTATATGACCGTGCACGTCCTGTTTACAGTAGTCCCTGATTTCAGTTCAAGCGTCAGAGCCTTGCGTTAGGGAGTTCTTTCGCTAGATTTAGGCGACATCTTTACACTAACAGGTGATGGGCATTGCATCAATGAGTTAATTTTAAAACATAGAATAAACTGACAATGATATTTGAACAACTGACGCAGCGGAGCATCAACGTCCCCTCATGTGCATTCAACGCCCCCTTCATGAGACAGAGGTACTCAACGCCCCCCTATGCCTTGGTAACGCCCACAAGGGGGCTTTTCCGCCCACTTTTTGAATCGCTGTATTAACGTATGTATATCTTGAAATGTATTGTAAACTTTTGTTCGCGTATTTATTATACATGTTCCTATATAGTTTTTCTATTCAATATTTGTGGGTTTTAGATATGTTAGGAACCTTTTTATACTATTAATTATATATAGTCTAATTTTCATAATTATACTGGTCTATAAATGTACAATCTGGAGATTTAATCAACGTGTTGTATTATTTTGCCCCACACTGTAAGTCCAAGGGTGACTTTACTTCCTACAATAACCATCGTTGCAAACAACACATCTCCCTTTACAATTAGTTGGATATCAGGAGATGCATACATTTATACTGCAATTAGAGCGTACAGCAGGAAAGAATGTTCAATTGCAAGTGCATTGAATGCAGTAAAAACAATCCATTTTAGAGTTATAAATGACCACGCTGGTTTCACTGCCATAGTCTGTTTGCACCGTTTTTTTATGTTTTACTTTAGCAATAACATCAAGTGTTAATTCGTTTGCTTGATTAAATGTTTGATTTAATGAAAATATCACTGCTTGCAATGATATGTCGTCAATGAGAATTAAGTCTTGACTCCTCTCAGAAGGATGCATCAATGATGAGGCCCTGGTTTTTGGACTCCTTACATTGCACAGAGGGATACGTACACTTCAATTATGAAAAAGCATGTGATATTTCGTATTGAATTACATTGAACATTTTAAACGCCCGATGTCGAGCGTGGGTGCTTGTGTTGTCATGATATAAATATAGGAGTTCCATTACAAGCGCTTATTCTCTTTTTCTGCGTGATCAGTTATTCGTAAGAGAAAGACAGAGTTGTTTTGATCATTAATATATAAGCAGAGGACTAGTGTACACTAGGATTCAGATAAAAAGAATTAATCTGAATTATTGCTGAAGGATTATGAAGTACATACCTATAAAGAATGATGCACTGTCCTGTACGTGAACAGATGTACGAGTAGATTCAGATGCTAGCTCTGGGGCAACTGCAGTTCGCGTCCATCATTTTAATTACAAGAATTCTCTAGAAATAAGCAACTATTGTTTCAACAAACATTTGCAGTAAATAAAATATGAAACTCGGACAAGTGCATATTTGAAAAATAAAGTTAAAATACGGAAATGTACATTGAGATAAATTTTTGAATGACAGATCTCCACAGTTTCGGATTACATTTTTACCATCCGACCATATCTATGCTAAACAGGGTGTTGATGAAAAATGTAAAGATCGGTGTCGTTGATACACTTTTTATGGACACCTTATATAATAAATGTCATCTTCTATTTATTTATTTATTAATAAATTTATCTCCCGTTCCTCTCACTGTTGAATTCGATGGGGGAAATTAACTTCAAACAAACGATTACTAAGAAACTGAAACAAAATATTTATCTTAGGCTAAATATTGATTTTGTTATGGAACGGGCATACTGGTACATGTATTTTCAGTTTTGTATTTTGGATATGCTGATATGACGATGATTGTGGATACCAAAGGCGGCGGATTACTATAAAATACGGATTTTTATTCGTAATTAGCCTTCTTCCTCTTCCCTATGGAAACTCTTTCGGAAATACGGCGTCGACTGACAAATGACAGACAACAATTCATTAAAAATTACATTAATTTCTGCACATGCAGGTGTACTAGTTAGCACATAGATACAATGAGAGGAAGTATCAGAGCACTATTCCGACATAAAATAAATCAAATAATCGGTTGACGGCGTGAAAAGAGTGAGTGATAGGTTCATAAGCGAGCGTGATGACTCTGTTATCGTTGTAGACAGAGCGAACGCTGGCATGCAGTGTAGCAGCCGTGGCTGAGGGCCAGGTCTCAGAATAGGGCGAGTCGGCCACGGTTGTGTCTGCCCTCCCAGTGCCTTGCTGAGTGCGTTGGTCATCCGAGGTTGTGGTGCGCTTACTCTACAGTGACCGCGTCTAATTAAAGGTGCTTTCCCTGAGGTTAATTATTTCTGAATTTTGGTCTACGAAATAACTAACGTCGGTCGAAGATCCTTTCATGGGGCTTAAAAATTCGTGTGGCTTTCGCATTGTGCAAAATTTCGAGTATCATCATAGGTTTGAATTACGAACGTTGCATATCATGATATAGACACAAAAACCTGCTCAAGTTTTATGAATATATGAGTTATTGTCCTTGAAAGTTTTCCCTATTGTATCGAATATCTAGACGTTGCTGTAGAAATTTACCGATGATGTGTTCTTTTCATGTAAACAGTGTAGGAATTTACAAAATGTTCTATTAACCGAATTTTTTCAGATCTTTCTAGTGACTATGCGTACAAAGTGAAGATTTACACCAGTCAGGCAATCGGAGGCAACGTGTTGAATTTTATCTGCTTTATTCGCAATTCGAAACAGTTTTTTTCAAATATGAACGATAAGTTAGACATGTTTTAGATCCATTCTAATATTACTTAACCCATTTAAGTTTAGAAAATTAGAACTGTAAATTCTATTCCTAGTGCAAGATACAGCAATAGGCTACAGTAGTTATCTTTATACAGTAATAGATAGATATACAAGGCTGGAATTTGATAGAGATTTCTCGATCGTAATATTATCGAAATTGTTGTCATACGTTCAGTCAAAAACTAAGTGTGAATAATATTATAAAACCTTTACTCTCAGAAATTTTGATTTTATAAAGTACACCGAGTTTATTTGGCCAATGGGTTTATATGTATGGGATTTAAGTACTCGATGAAACAAGAAATAAATAAAAACTCTTTGTGACTTCATACATAACAAATCTTAAAATTCATTTCCGAAACGCCAATTTCACAGTACTTTTTTTAGCGTCACTGTTTAATTGGCAATCCATTGAAAACTTACCTGTCTCCACCCACCGGTTAACCGGAAAACTTATCTTCTGATCAAGCTAGCAATCAACCCAGCAAGCTGTTCAATCAATTTTATCGATTATTGTTTGGTCTCAGGGCCACGTGCAGAGTACGAGTTTTCACAAGAGGAGGCAGGGTGGAGGATAGGTAATGTTTTTAATGAAACTAGAGATCTCATCTCATCAAAACTCCAAGGAATTGAGAGAAGTATTATACGGATAGTTAAGGATATTGAAATTTTTAAGTCTTGGATTGAAAAATTGCAGTTCACATTGCACGTTATTTAACAATAATGAAAAAACTTCAAGGTTTTGGCATAGGAGGAACATTTTAGAACGTCGCTCCCTCACCCACAACACAGTGTTCAGGGTCGTTTCAAGATTGCGATATGTATATAAATCAGGGGCAAGTAAGGCCGGTAACACATCTTAATAGCTCTTTTTTTCATTACTCAATAATGATGATCAGTAACTGTCGTTGGGACATTTGCTGCAGTTTCCAATAATAATATCAGCGAATCAGTTTCTTCCTTATGTAAATTTTTCTTAGTTAAACATAGTAAAGTTACTAGGTGAGATCACCTCGTACTCAGAGCTTTCAGAGACTCGCACACTCGCGTATATTTTCGTCAATTGGCAGGATTCGTCGGGGTGAGACACGCGAGCAACGGCGATGTTGACACCATTTGAAGCTGCTCAAGCTTTCTATGCATAACTTGGCACACTTAATAAATACAGTGCGAGGCTATCTCTACTCCTGTATGTCCTTATTGACAACCATCACCTACATTGAGGTTCCTTGCTTTTCAATGGGCCAATTCTGGCCTTGGAGGCAACTACCGACGAGCCATCACAAAAGAACAATTCATGACTACTTCAGAAAATGTCGACGTCTTTATCTTCCAAGAATTTTGTCACCAATGATGGATAATTAGTTTACGAATTTAGCTGATGACATGATATCTTACAAATTTCTTTCTAAGCATCACTTACATCGAGTGAGTTATGCAAACATAGTTTGTTCCTTCTGCAGACGTGGGATACCTTTGCTAGAAGGTGTAAAAGTTCCTTACACAAGCACAGCAGCAATATATGCTTTTCTGACATTCACTTACAAATAGGCTTGAATGTATTTGTGTACTTTTAAGAAAACATTTACTTTAATTATCACGAAGTAGGTGTTCAATTCTTACTTCATATTTTATGAGCATATGCAGTACAACGACTTACAGGAATAGAGAGTTAGCATACATACCAGTCTTTTCAGGTGCGTGTTCTCATTTGACATAGTGTTAAAGTAGATACTACTTCACTTGGTTCTGTTTCATATGTTTTACCTTGTTATAAATGTTTTTACATTTTATGGAATGTGATCAGATAAGCTGTTGTTTTGTCTCTTAATGTTAGAGTCCCCATACAGACGGAAAAATCAAGCGTGGGATGAGAGAGAGTTGGAAAAACAAGTGACTAGAAGATCTTTCAAATTTTTGAGAGCTAGCAAGGAGAAATTAAATTTGTCTACTAAATAAAGAAATGACGCCAACTGTTTCTTATGAAGCTTGTGTCGAGAGCTTAAAAGCTTATGAAATTAAACTCCACATATGTAGAAAACAATCGAGTTTAAGAAGTATTATTTGATGAATTACAGACGATATAGGGGAGATTGATTACACTTTTATCTCATAACTCAATAAAATGTTAGTCAGGTTAGGCAAACAGTAACAATGAGTATATAAAATAAAATTTGAGTAGACGCAGAGCAAATTAGGCCTACGATTGAGATAGATGAGGGTCGTTTCCGCACATTTTATTGTGCGAGAAAAATTACATGTACAAGCGACGTCTATAAAATGACAGAAATGGAATAGAGAATCTGAATTCGTCCCTAGGGGGTTATAAACAGAGAGCTGCAGTTCATGCACAAGGAAGACCAGGAAAAGAGGGAAACTGAGATATGGATCTCCGAAATGGTTCACAGGTGAACCAAACAGATAAACGCTAACATCTGTTTTCACGGAGGTGCGTTCTCTGTCCCGGGAGAGTACAAGCTATTTTTGCCTTTGGCTTTCTCTGTGTGAGGCTATGGAAAGCTAAAATGGAGACAAAATTATGTCATACTGAACAGAGTATATGTCAACGTAATACAATCGTGTGTTATGAATTTAGCTGTAAAGATTTTTGGCCTAAATATTGACTTGAAAGATTTTTACAAGATTTCTATATGACTGCTTGATTGGCAGGCCTTACTTCTCCTAAGGTTAGGTGCTCTGTCTTCATCGTTAGTTCTCTCCATGTATGAAAGTGGGAAGTAAAAAAGACATTTAGCACAATAATACGTTATGTATTTTGTAATTGCTTATGAAATGGGTTGTCAGCTCGATAGCATCGTACTTGAGGTGCAGATTTCGTGGTACTCGCCCCCAGCTTCAGGTCCCACGGAACTCAACGCTCAGAATGCTGACCGCTGCACGGTTGTTATTGCATTCTAGCAGGGGATATTGAGGCAGGGAACTGCGAAGCACTCCTTCAGACCGAATTTTTCAAGCAATGATTTATGCACTTGAGACACGGGGAAAATACAAGTGCATATCCCACTCGCAGTTCTGAAGAATTAATGAGCTTGAGAAGGATTTTTCTACATTGGCGTTTTTTTGTATTTTAAGACATGCATTGAACCAACATCTTCGAATTTAAAAGCTTTTTCAAGCTCTGCGTAACAACAGACAAGCAGTTGTTTAATTTGAAACGGATGCAAGTGAAACAATATTCGGTATACTCTGAAATAATGATTGCTCGTATGTTCGATTAATAGTTACATGCATTCCTACAATATAATATTTAAACTTACAGTTTTTCATCTACTATTAAAAAACTACTAATGCTTAAAGAACAAAGCTTTCACGTAACCTTTAGAGTTTTCCACGGTTCCGAAACAGATTGGAGATAAATAAGTATATAAATTATGTGGGACAACTTTCATTACCAGAAATAATCAGAAATGGCAACTGCGAAGTTTACATAGCTAAAAAATCAATGCTTACACGAATTTTATGATTAACTATACATATAAGAAAATGTATTTGACGCACATATTTATTTCTGAATTGCTCGTATTGAATATCGGAGTGAGTCATGCGCGTGCCGTAGACTTTAGAGTGTTGATAGTGTAATATCATTGCTGGGTCATACAATTCATCTTTTACATCTATTTTAGCAAATAAAATGAAAAACTAATCAGAAAAAAACTCACAATTTTCAGCTTTAAAATCCTTGTTTCGATATATTTTCTAAATTTCAGTATTTTTTAGAGGAGGAGCTTCTTATTTTCATAGCCCTATTAATTTTATTTTCTGTGTATTCATAAAGCTCTTACGCTAATGTCGGATCCTCCGAAGTGTCGTGAATCCAGCTGGGAATTGACTGAAAGCGGATGTTGTATGTACGTATATTGTATCAGGGGACTTAACACTACCCTGGGAACTTGAGTAATTTCTGAATGTCTGAGGATTCCTGCCACTATTTGAACGCGTTTTAAGTAAATACGTGGGCTGACTTTATGAATTTATAATAATAATATTAATATTAGCAAAAATTTTAAAAATAAGCTTAATTGAAGGTTTGAGTTGAAAATTTCATTATCGCGTTTTATGTCACCAGTTATTCCAAGGTTTTCAGGCATATTGCAAAATAACTTCGATAGCACTAGTCTCGTCAGGGATTTTATAATACAGGGTGGCCCATAAGTGAGGTACCTTTTTAAAGCTATTATAGCTATAAAACTACAATTGGTAAAGAGATTTGGTTAATTCATAATGAATGAGGAGATTTCAAAGTTTTCTACCAGTATATCAAGTCAACCGATAATCACAACATATTGCCCAAAAAATTCATAACATCCACCCCTCAAAATGAATCGCTACGCACTGGAACAACGAGCAAAATAGTGGAACTTTACTTCCGATGTAATTGTTCGGATACTGCAGTTCAGAGGAATTACAGGAATATTTATGGTATTGAAAGAAGTCCTTCGAAGAGGAAAAAAACTGGTATTGAAATTTAGAGAAACTGGGATAACAGCAAAACAACGTTGTGGCAGGCCACGGACCATACGAACTGGTGCTTCAATTCAGCTTGCTGCAACGAGTGTTGCTGATCGGCACAAAACGTCAACTAGGAGACGTTCATTTCAACTGAAAATGTCATGTACCTCACTGCAACGTATTTTGGTAAAAGATCTAAAGTATCATCCATATAAAATTCAATGAACTCAAGAACTCCATCCTACGGACTACCAAAAGCGATTAGATTTTGCGAATAGATTTATGCAGCTTGCAGAAAATGAAAACTTTGTAAAGAATTTAATAATGACTGATGAGGCACATTTTCACCTCAATGGTTTTGTTAATAAGCAAAATTGCAGATTCGGGGCTTCAGAAAATCCAAAAGAAATTCATGAACGTCCACTTCACTCAGCTAAAGTAACAGTATGGCGTGGCATCGCGTCTTCGAGGATCATTGGACCATATTTTCTTGGAGATGCTAATGGTGTTGCAATTTGTGTTAATGGAAACCTGTATAGACAGATGATTCAAGAAAATTTTATACCCGAAATTGGAGATAATAACAGAGATTACCTTCTTCTAACAAGATGTAGCTACAGCCACACAATGAAAGAAACAATGCAAAAGTTAAAAGCAATTTTCCAAACAGAATAATTTCTCGTTTTGGTGATAGACCGTGGCCGCCTCGATCTCCAGATCTATGGGCTCCTGATTTCTTTCTCTGGGGATACTTAGAGGAAAATGTTTACATTGAAATGCCTGATACTTTACAGCAATTGAAACTGAATATCATTCAAGAGATCAACAACATTTCACCAGAGGCATTAAGGAAAGAAATGAACAGCACCGTTGAAAGAGGACGCCATTGTTTGCTAATAATGGAGGTCATTTAAAAGATATTGTGCTCCATAGTTGAATGTATTTTATAGTTTCATTTATAAATTTATATCAAACTTTGAAACTTTTTCTTTCATTCGGAATTAACCAAATCTCTTTACTATTTTTAATTGTATAACTATAATAATTTAAAAAGGTGCCTTACTTATGGGACACCCTGTACAACATATAGTTTAACTAGTTGACAATGTAACTACGATTCATGATAACTTTATTTTATATAAATCTAATTTTATTTGACGAATTATTAGTTTTTCCTTTATTTTTCGATTATTAATGATAACATTAGGAGTGGGGCATAGCTTGCATTTCCTTTCTGTTTTTTATCATTTTACTTGTAAAGATTTAAAATGGATTTTCATGTGAATAATCAAGTTCAAAGTTCAAGGAACGTTTTTAAGGGTTGAAAGATTACACTGTCAATGATGGGTAACAAACACTGCGAATAAGCCTTCATATATAACCTCTGAAGACGATCTGCAGAGAAATGCTTTGGTTTCTGGACAATGAATAGATTTTGCTTTATCCTAACCGCATACGACGCGAGTACACCCGCAAGTTATCACTCACACTAAGACATTATCTTGACACTCCATTACGTAGTTTGATCGGGTAAAGTGACAAAATTAACCCAACAATTCAAGAACTTACGCACATTGCTAAAATAGCTTTTAATTTATTCTCGTAGTACAAAACAATGTGCTTTAATGGAGCCCTGACAAAAACAACGTGCCCTAGTATAGACTTCATGAAGGCGGATCACACGAACAGGTTTGTTCGAAGATGTAGGAGCTCTTGGACAAAAATAGGAAACTAGTCTCGAAAGCTACGCCCAACGCACTGACTACATTTTATAGCAGCGCTTGTACTTCCATACTTTAAAATTCAGAAATTATCAAGCAGGGTCTCTCATTCTATTCAGGATATAAAAGTATATACCGTACCCAATTCTAACATCGCATTTACGTGCGTTACCAAACACGTGCAAACATCTCCACTCCAAAAACAGCACGAGAGGTACCTGTCCTAAAACACAACAGTATGAATAATTGAAAGAAACAAACTCTCTACACTAGTCAATAACAACTTATTTAGTTTAGTTAAATTTTTTATCGATATTTTTAACACAAGCTCAAATATTGACACTCTAAGGTAAAAAAGAAGCTCCATTGTTTGTACACCAAGAAATGCTACATTTTGAGGCTACTTCAGCAATTTATCATAAGGCTTAGTTACTAAAATATGATACATTTTTCGAAAATCTCAGTTGAAATTATAACTATGTAGACTTATCTTCATTTCCAACACTAACAACATAATTACAAATATGACACTAAAAATCAAGGGGCTTAAACCAACGAGAAAATAGTTTATGACAGTCGGTCATAGTTTTTTTAAGAAAAAATTCGTTTAATTAACAATTTTAATACAAATACTTATCGTTCTTTCTTCATAGAGTAATGTTGTACTAGGACGTCTATTTCCTACTTAATAATATTCAGTGTCCGTTACTGCATACTTAGTTCGTCGTCCGTCGCACGTTAACAAAATTGATTGAACTGAAATTTAAAAGTTCAAACTTTCATGTTTCTAATCTTCGTTATTTAAAGAATTTAAACCATAAGCTTGTTTACAAGAACTGACTGAGTTCAAAAAATTAAAGTGGAAGATGTAATGAACAATAAACGACGCATTGCCAGCACAAGCGTGTCGAGAACCGAGTCTGTTCTTCTTTTTGAGTGTCATACATTTGTATGCTAGGATCACTTCATCAGTGTCTCTGCTCTCATATTCCCCGCTCAAGCGTGGATTTCAGTCCCAGCTTGTTCGTGGATAGGCTACTGTATTGGCTGAACGAACACCTGAGACCTCCCACTGAACCGGCATCGACAAGGAAGCGTCAGTCAAATGAAATTCCTTTTTCTCTTTTTCCCCACGAATGCAAATTTATCACCACAAACTGTGAGACGTGCAAATGTTCGACCGTTTAAGAAATAAAATGAATTTATAGAACTCCTACTTTTATAGGGTGCGGCAAAAGAATGGCACAACGATTATGTTCGTTTTTTAAACGATGATCACACCTTTTAAATTCTACAGTGAAAAAAAACATTTAGCTGGTATTGTCTTAAACAATCCAATTTAGGTACAACACCAATGTATATCAAAATTTATGCTGGACGTTTCTCTCTTGAGGGATGTCATATATGACCTTCAGGACCTTATAAACTAAGCTAAATTGCCATTAAACAGAGAATCCCCAAAATCATTCACTCTCTCGGCTAAAAACTGATCTTACTCCAAACTTTCTTTACATTTTTAACATAAAGACTATGGTACTGTTGATATTCATTATGCGAATGTTACCTTTCCTCTTTCCAGTGCCACCAATATCTTAATTTTTTCTACATCTTGAAAACTGAACTCCAACCCACACAAAGGTGACTCATTCTATGAAGGAAATGACTTTAGAGTGCCAATGTGAATGTCGCACGAAGGTGAAAAATCCGCACGCTATTCAAGCGTCGAAAGATATACTAGTCGTACGATTAGAAGCATGTTTACGACCGACACATTCACTCATTCAAGAACAGGCACGTTTGCAAGCCACATTCTTGTGCTACTCTTGCAAAAAATGCGTAAGTTTGCATGTTCCGCTTCCTCTGCGTTACACAAATATTGATCATCGCCGTTTACTTGTGCACTCAGTACTGAAGCGGTCACCTACATTGTTTAGAAGTCAATAGTGTGTGCTCGGTACCCATCAATGCGTAGTACGAGCAAGTAAAATGTGAACTTTCCAATTATTTATTACTATTAAATGATCTGGGATTTCTGAATTACAGTTATTAAAAATCATGGTAGTAAATGATAGTTATTTTTTCAAAGGACAGTCTGATTCTCCGATTTCAATGTTTACACAAGAACTCATGGAACATAATCACTTTGAGAAGATCTATAAGCTCCATGCACGTTTTCCAATAGTGAAGATTCGAAACTCTTAAAAGCTCTCTGGTAATATTGGTATTACTACAAAAGCGTTAACATTTCATTGATAGTGTCATCGTATCCACTCTTCTAAAACCAGACTTGCATCGACGTCTTGAAAGCGTTAAGACTGAATTCGTGCTGCATTACCGTCCATGACATCTCTTAGGCAACTCAGATCCGCACATGCAAGCTCTCTCATTCCGCTCCACTTGTTGAGAAAAAAATGGGCGGAGTGCCTCACTGAAGCGGTTGGTCTCTCGTCGGCGGTTTCTACACGATCGCTCTACTCCCACACGAGTCCATAACACGCCTACCTATGCGCTTGAAGGTCATGTTCACTGACCTACAAGGAGAGAGTCTGCACAATGTAGTCCAAACCAATGTTTCATGCTCTACTTATGTTGATTCTATTGTGGACATTTCGTTATATTGACGAAAAGCTACTGATAAGTTCATGATGAAATATAATGATATATGACAAATTTCTGGGTATTAAAGAGTAGCAAAATGATTAAGTCACTCGTCATACATTTTGCTTTTGAAAGACTTAGAAACAGCAAACAATATTATTCATGGGAGGCAATTTTACATGATTAACTTTATATAATTTCATCTTTCAAAAATTATATTTTTCCTTGTAGTAATAATATTTTGTCAGAAATAAATGCCATCACACCGAGCATCGATGAACCACAGGTATTGCGTTTGAGTGACAGTTAACAACAACGTTTCTTGAGCCAACCTAAAATGCTGGAATTTGTCATAACGTTTTAATACCTAAATTAAAAAGTTTCACAACGCATCACAATCTTGGTTTTCGTTAAAAAATTATAAATACTTTCAAAGACTTGTGACAATTTGCTAGCATTTTCCGATGTTTCCTTTACGCATAGGGTGCATGGAAATTCTGTTGTTTATGAGAGTTGGAGAAACTGAAGCAAAGAGCGCGAAATTATGATTCATATTTAGAATTTTTTCCTGAATAGCAATATAAAAGCTATACATCTTTAACATTCAATTCAATTTTAGTTCCAAATTACTAGTGGGTAGCAATAGCATTCTCTGATACTTCCAGAATGAATTCGTGACTAAAAATCTATGGTCTGAAAATTAAAAAAATATAAATAAAATACTTAAAATATCCAACCTACACATTTATACTACATGCTCATTCTGAAATGTTAATATTATTCACGCACCCAGGAACAGTCTCATGTGTATGTTTTGGGGTTTATACTCATTATTTTCCTATGGTTTATGAAGCATAAGAATATAAGCCCAGCATTATTTAAATTTGGAACAAGTTTAGTCGCCACACCCATCTTCAATGATAGCGAACGCCGTCTAACTTGATTTCAAAAGTAATAATTAAAGCCTAAGGCTTCTTTAATCTACGTAATAATGATAAGTTATGTGTCAGAGGAAAGCAGACGATAACACCCAGAACATTACTCTATCTTAGCCATGGTAAACGTAACTGGGTGTCATGCGTAGATCTGAATAGCTATTTCATTAGATTAGTTTTGCCTCTCACATCCAGACAAAGGATTTCTTTCCGTTTTATCTGCATCTTATGTCTTCTGTTGTTTAGATTTCTGTTTCCTCTACTTGTATTATCATTAAATGATTTACGTTGGGATAAATGCTAACAGATACAACTACTGTATTTCGAATTTGTAATAGGCAACAAGTAGACGAGAAAATTAAAGCGTTGTATGACGAAATTATTATATTTCATAAACTAAAGAAAGGCATGCGATCGCTCAGAATAAAAATTCATACACTTATAAAGCTGAATATAGTAAACTCATCTCGGTTCAATTTGTATCAAATGAATGAATATGTAGGCATGAAAACAATATATTGTTATCTTTGATGATGGGAACGCTTTTAACTTTATGTACATAGCATTATGCGGAGCGTAGCAGCAATTTTTGGCTTACTGATTTTAGCTAATGTAAAATTACAGGAATAGGACTACATCATAGGAACAGAATAAGAGTAGGGATAGAATTATGAAATATCTGTTGCCCTTCTTCTCGTCTATGGAGAGAAAACACGAGGAAACGAGTATTCCAGAAGTTACGAATAATAAACTTTGAAACTTGTGGTACCTTCCACTCTATGCCATACCTACTGATTTCGTATTAGATTCTGAATGTAAGTTATTTATGCAACGAATATATTTGTAAGGAATATAAAAAGCTTTGAAATTTAACAAATACTGATTGCTGTACAGTATATCCTACAACTATTTACTCATGGTGTCGAATGCTGAACTAGTAAGTACCCTAAGAAATACTGTTTAAGGTTCATGTATAACGAAGCACTCCAGAAGTAATAGCAACAATATAAATTTAAGCTTGTAGTAAACAATTTCTACCAATGTGATTTATTCATTGTATTTTAAGTTTGTGATGTAAGTGACTTAATATAAAATCGCTACTAGTGTAAAGCTCATGTCATAAAATACTACACTTATAAGTTACCTACATATCGAAGAAATGAAATTTATTCAGGTATGATTCAATATTATGTGTAAGGGTAAACTTTTTCAGTACGAATTGATAAAGAAATTATTGCAAGAATGTGAAGTTGGCTTCTGTACTATATCGATTAATAATATTTTTTTGTCGTTGAATACTTTCGTATGCATCATAATATTTTGTTTCAAATTTCTCATCTTGATATTCAAGTTCGTACGGTTATAAACAACTGCACTACTAAATGTTCAGTATCGTTGAAGTAAGGAAAGTTTCCGATTCATATCAAGGGGAGATACATCACCGATTTGTTCTCACGCTTCCCATGAGTGGGGCTTCTTTAAACATGAGATCGCGTGACCATTCTTTCGGTTGACGGCTGTGTTTCAGAGCGGCCACGATGCGGGCGCCCACAAGCAGTCAGCCGCAAGATGAGGAGACTTTCGACAGACAAGCAGAAGACGATGATGGCCGTTCTGATGGATGCTTCAAGTTTGCAGGACAGGTGAGGGAAGATATGTTCGTCATAATAAAACAGCTACAAAAATGTGTTACGTGAGTGAGAAAAATTTTAGCCATTGTCATGTCAAACTTCATAACCTGATCAGAGAGAATGACGAAAGTCTAAATGCAGCAAACTTAAGATAAATCATGCGAATTATTTTACAAATAACTCGATTGCACATGTCATGTAAATCATATACTCAATAAGTCTTCCGTTCAGATAGCAACAATTCGTTTTCCATAGGAAAGTGTAAAGAAAGATGCATGATCGTCGTGAAAAATAATATGATTTATTTGATTTTAAGTGTGTGTTAAACCTTTAAAATTTATTCAGTTTGTTCAGGATAAATATGCTAGACTAGTTAACACTTATAATTAATTTCAGTAACATATGCAGATAGAAATGGACACTCTGAACATCCTATCTTAGTTCAAGAATTTAATATAAGAAAGTGTTCAAGGTTAAAACTTGCTCAAGAAACATTGACAGGATGCGGTCTAACAAAAACTGAAAAATTTAGAGAAGTGAATTTCCATGGCACATTACGAATTGTAGAACATTCCTGATGCGTTGGCTATACGCACACAGCATACCCTTACACTTAAAACTTGGAAAATCTCGAAATCACGAGAAATTAAAAGATGCAAAGATGAAACAAAAATAGAAACTGCAATTCATACTTTAGAATTAACTTTCTCAAGGCAGAAAATTCACATGTTTTCTCAAGCTTCACCCTTTACAGCATATTTTTTACCTAATTCTATGATGCCTGTGTACAAAGTCTGTAGCATACTTCACTGCGACTTTCTCCCTGGATATGTGAGGTATCAGTCAATGAGCGAACTTTAGCTGAAGGGACTACTTTCAGTTCTCTCATTTTTGAGGTCTTGCTAGAAGTATCATACTTTCAAGTTTCACTCGGTACTTTCAATATCCAAATAGCTTCAGCAAACCCAAACCGATTTAGGAAACCCAATAGCTTCAGTTATACCAACAAAATTACTAGTCAGTATCTAGTGTAGATACGAGAATAAACACAGATGGGACTCAATATACGTCGTGCTCTTGACCTTAGTGGCCATATCAACCCACTTTTAGACTGTCTAAGACAACAGGACAACAGCCAGCTTCTTAATCCATTTCAAGCCATAGAGAAAAACTAGTGCAGTTCTCACTATGAAAGTTAGTTTAAAATTGACTTCCACTTCACTGCATAAGTTATCATAGGGTTAGGGAAGCACTTCGACATCCGTAAAAGGATATTTAGAGAGAAAAATTTCTTGAGCCACTATTTTCGAGTTAATATTGTTGATGATAATACCCAAGGAAGTTGTTGATATCACCACATACGGAGGTTATGCATCAAATTAAGTATCTATATATCAATTTTTCACCTGAAAGAGCTGTGAGATCAGCACCATCAGCTAGGAAGTTATATCATCAAATTTACCGCTAGACAGCCGTGTACTTGCGAGCTCCATACAAGGCTTGAGTTTCTCATGGTCAGGTGCTTGGAGGTCGGCAGCTGCGTCTGCCAGCCTCGTTCCAAAGAGCCTCGTCCTTGCCACGCCGGTTCGCGCGTTCCGTCACTCCCACGCCTGCAGGACAGGAACCAGAAGTTCGTGCCTCTGCTCGCGCTGAACTGAGAACTGGTGAGAATATCGCACCCTTTCTTTTTTCTTGTCATCGAAAAATTTAACATTCATGAGATGCAGGGCTACTGAGAACATCATTGCACTCCATACCTATGATTATGATTCGTCAAACACAAAGATGGAAATCACGAGGTGAGAGGCAAAATAGAAATACTGTGTGAGAGCATGAATTCGATGTAGGTAATAAAATAACTTATATGAAATGCCATAAAAAATGGAGAGATTACAATTAATATGCCTGATAATAGACATCGCATTATAAGTAGGTAATTTGAAGGAAAACAAACGAAGAACTTTACAATGGTGCAGTTAGATGTAATGGATATATCAAGTACGAATTGAAAGATAAATGCTACATATATGTAAGATTATTTTCCCTCTTATGTACTTGTTTTTTAAGAACATCAAAGAAGTTTTCAGAGCTGTTTTGTAGAATGACATTTGTTAAAAAAGAATAATTTTTAGTTAAAAAAAAGAATAATTTATCTCGAATCGGTGAATATTTATAACCAGCCGTATCAAAAAATAAGAAATAGTATTCGCTCATCATCACACGGAGAGATACGATTACATTTTAACATGTTCGTGGTTTTCCACGTCAATTGACGTGAATTTTTTTTTACTTCTTCAGCTTGATTATATCCTCTTCATTCTGGTAAGAAGAAAAATGATACATCTAGTGCATCACAAACTAGTCAGAGTTTCTTAGGTTCTTTGTTTCTTTGGTGTTTTTTGGTTGTTTGGAGGGAAAAATATTTTTTATGATATTTTGAAACTACAGGAGGTACACTATGTGTATATTAATGTGACCTTAATAACCTTAACAAAGACAACAGTTATTTGCAAAAACACACGTTACTATTAACCTGTTTTGAAACTAATGATAGAATAATCATCTAAATTTACCTTAAAACATTTCAAATCATTGATTTAATTAAGAAATAATAGACTTCCACCATAAGGTTTTCTCAATGCAGAACGTAAACTACCTTTAACGTATGTAATAAATTCTAACTACTACGAGCTCAGATACATGGAGTGATACAATTGCTAACACATGTCTTAACTAATATAAAACAAAGTTAATTCAATGTGCCATGTATAATTATTGACTACTTGATTTTTATTGTCACAGAAAGCAGTGATGTTGAACCCAAGAGTTCAAAGAAACGGGCGGCTTCAACGTCTCCGTCAAGAAATGAATTTCGCCGCTCTCTTAAAGAACGAATCCCGCGCCAGTTGCGATCCTTGATCCCTGCTCGTATGATGCCAGGTTACAATCTGCCACCGAGACCAACTCGAAAAGCAGGCCCGGTGGGCCGGACTTGGGTCAAAGTTTACGACGATATAACGTACATGGACGACACATCTCAAGAATACTATCCAATTGTGGGTTACACAGGAGCTCCCGTGAAGGTCCCTGAAGCCGACCCACTCCCAAGAGCCCCAACTCCCCCTCCACCACCTCGGCAACGTATCTCTCGTCGGCTGTCACCAACCCCATCACAGCACAGTGAATACGACAACGTCCCTCGCAAAGAGGAAACTGCTACCGTAGAAAGAAACGGAAATAAGAAAGAAACTGATCAAGCGCTAATATTACAAGAAATTTCAAACAACAGGATGCGAAAAAAGAACCAAGAGGTCTCCTCGGAAGAGCGTCAGCAAGAGGCAGATCGTGAGCTCATCCTGAAAGAATTGACGTTGAAGCAGACGAATGGTGAAAAAGAATTTCCACATTCAAACGACGAAAACAGTGACGTTCCAGTGGAGCGCCCAACTGCTAGAAAGAGAGAAAACACTCGCTTCAAAGGACGACGACAGAAGCGTAGTGGCACTCCAGTAGCAACGGATCGTATGACAAATGGATTTAATGATGAAAACGTAATAGATTCTGGAAATCAAACGTTTGAAACCATCGAGTACACATCAGGAGAATCTATGAAGATATCTGTACCTGAAGATGAATACATTGTACCAGAAAGAAAGTCTTCCCCTCCTTCACGTCCTAAACGAGGCGCGAAGATTTATGAAGGGGTAAGCAATTTGGAGAAACGAACGTCCCAAACAACTGAAAATACAGCCATTGCTTCGGGTGATGACCGAGCTAAAATCATTGATACTGTTGAAGTAAGCGAACCCACACGTCCTGTCAGAGGTGTGAAAGTTTATGATACGGTTCATTTACGTACAACTGAAATTGCTCCAGAAGTTATGAAAGAAGAAAACACAATCAAAGATACCCCTATGCCGATTCAAACTGATGCTACTGTAGTCCAAGGAACGCAGGAGCAAAAAGAAAATGAACCGCCCATTGAAATTATAACGGAAACTTCTCAATCTTCGGTAGACGAAAATGAAACAATGGTTGTAAAGCCTATGAAGCCAAAGCGAGGCGTAAAAGTTTATGAAGACATAATACCGTGCGCAGAATCAACAATCAAAGATTCTTCAATCCAGATTTCGGACGAGAAGTCTATTGGAGAAGAAAGATCGGATGTACCTAGCATTCCTATAGAGAGTACATCACAAGAGAACGAAATTACGGAAATTAAATCAGAAGAGGAACAAAAATCTCCCAAAGAAGTGACCGAGTTGAACGAAATTATCTCCGATCGTCCAGAGAAACCCAGCAAACCACAGCGTGGCATAAAACTGTACGAAGATGTGGTTCCATTAACGGCAAACATTACCACAGCAATGGAGGAAGAAATAATAAAGCCTAGTAAGCCAAAAAGAGGCGTTAAGCTTTACGAAGATGTGACTGTTAAAAGCACGAACAATATTTCTGCATCTGATGCAAAGATCCTTGTTGACAACATTGAAATTAAAACACCGTGTAAACCAGAGAGGACCAAGAAGGTATACTCAGGAATTGACTTTTCAGACAAAGAAAAGGATGTTGACGTCTACAGCAGGGGAGAGGCAAAGAACCAAGAGGGAATTCCCCCTTACGCAACTGTTCAAAAAAACAAAGACAGTCAAATGAAAGACACAACAATAGGAGACATTGGGGCTCCACCCGCTATCCCACCTAAGAAAAGAGCGAGACAAATAGCATCTGTGAATGAAGCGCCTGAGGTCATTCCTCCTCGTCCTGCTCGTCACCTGAAACCACGAGACCGCTCTGCAGAAGCCATACAGAGTCCTAAGCGCCAGAAAACGAATGCACAAGCACGTGCTGACCCTCAAGACCCTCCTCAAAAGCCTACTCGAAATAGTGGCAAGGTTAAAGTTAAAGCTGAACCCATTATTGGCAAAGTGACGTTAGAAAGCGGGAAGACACCAGACATGAGCATCACTAAGTTAGATAGTGAGAGCTATGAAAACATGGTTCTATCTGACCCTCGAATGAAATTTAGATCTCGGCCTCTGCCACCAACTCCTGGACAAACTACTGATGAAGGAACGACTTCAGCTATTGATACTTCATCGTCTTTAGAATGTCCGGCTGGAACACCTGATGAACCTGATGCGCCTTCAGCAACACACACTGGTCTTGTAATCACGGCGAGCGATGAGTCACAGAGTTGTAACGAAGCGCCGTCACAAATGGACTTGACAAGCACTCGTACAATCAGTACAGCTGATGGCGTGTGCGAGGAGGGTGTGGTGTGTCTTAGCGCTGCCTCAGATGGCCTTGAGCATATGCCAGAGATCATCAATGTATCTACTAACATCATTGAGCAACCACTTGTATCATCAGAGAGTGTTCTTCAATCTTCCATGCCGAATAATGGTCCCCATGTCTCGCTAGGCTCAGAAGTAAGTGCGCAGGATAATACTGTGCGCAGCGAGCGAACTCTTACGTGTGCATACTGTGGGCACCCTGCGATAGATAGCAGTCGAACAGGAGCAAATATTATACCTGATCAGAGTGACACTGATGCGACCGATGTAGCAAACGTTAATGTTGTTCAAGCTAGTTTGCAATTTCGAGGTCACACGGATGGTGAAAGGAATAGCGGAGACGAAGTTTTTGTAGAATGTATTCAAAAACCATGTTTGCTAACAGCTGTTATTGAACCAACAGAGGTCGCATGCACTGAACTCACTGCTACCGATAAGCAGGACACTGACAAAATTATCGTAGAGAATACTGCGACAGAGAACAAGATTCAATCTGAAGAGTTAACAGCGTCAAGTGTAAGTGATGCTACAGAACCTAAAAAAGAATGCATTACAGTTCAGAGTGAACCGATATCTACTGTTTTAGAGAAAAGTGACCAAAAATTATCGGTTGCCGCTGAGACTTTAGTTGACTTTGAAGAATGTGTTACGGAAGACTTGTCAGGTGAGAGATCCAGCCCTAACCAGTGTCAAATTCAGTGTAAACTTGACACTGATCGAAAGCTGTCCGTCGCAGCGGAGAGTGTTGAGAGGAATTTTGTTCCTGAGTCAATCGAAAGTTTGATACTTTCTTCTGCTATCGACAGTGAAAAATTAAAAGATGATTCAGATTTGAAGATTGTTGCTGATAGACGATTATCTGTTGCAGCGGAAACTGTCATTTTAAATTTCGTTCCAGAATCAACAGAATCAATAGCTGCCATATCCTCAGAGGTCAAAGAAAATATAATGAATGAAACTACTGCCAATACTTGCCCAGAAACAATATTGTCCGTTGCTGCAGAAAATATTGCTAGCAGCGTTGCAGAAACAGTTGGTATTGAGGAAAACGAACAAAATTCCGCTGGCGTTGAAGTGAGCATGCACAGCGGAGACGCTCGAAAGATGTCTATTGCTGCTGAATCAATTAATGTTGAATCCACTCCTGAATCAATTAAAATTTTGGATGCGAGTTCGGATCAGGAAAGAAGTTGTGCAAGTGCCGAATTAGCCGTAGTTTCGGTTGTGACGTCGAACGAACAATCAACTCCAGAAAAAAATGATCGTAAAATTTCAGTAGCCGCGGAGAACGTTGCTTTATCCATGCCTGATTCGATTCAGGTTCTTAACCTCACTACAAACGATCAGAACAACAGCTCTACAAATGTACAACCTGTCGTAGCTTCTGCTGCAATTACATCTGTCGAGGATTCTCCTTCTGAAGAAGTGGGTCGTAAGATATCCATCGCTGCTGAAACAGTCGTCCTCGACTTCATGCCAGAAAGCACTGAAACTCTAAACGGAGAAAATTTGGAAACGGCCAATGTTGTTGCTTCTGATGAGAGTGGAGCTTCATCAGTAGCTGCCGTAAGTGTTACTACTGGGAACTTTGCAAACACAGTCACCAATAATTCCAATGATAGCATCTCGACTAGTGGTCTGCCACCGAAAGTCGTAACGGAAGCCTCGTCTGACGCACTCCCTCAGCTTTCAGGAAATGTCCCAGAAAGTTGCCCTATTTCATCCGTAAATGATCCGGCAGATAGTACCTGCACTGCTGAACAGTCACTAGAAACATCAAGTTTAATTGAAACCAAAGCACCGGATTCATTGAGTGGAAGTCAAACAAGTATTACTGACGATGATTCAGTTGTAAGCGTTGTGACTGGAGCTGAACTTGCTGAATCTAAAAAAGGACTTACGAACACTGCGAGCGATTCATGTGATGCTGCAAAATCTTCTGATGTAACAGCAGCAGCTGCTTCTATTGAAACGGGCGACACTGATCTGAAAGGAGGAGTAACAGACATCAATAATCGTTTAGAAGGTATTAGTAATTTTCTCGACTCGATGGTTCGTAATTTTTCACCTATGCTGGTTGATAATGCAGATGAAACGTTTCATAAGAGTGACTCTTCACCTTCCATGGACCCTGTTTCTACCTCATCAACTAATTCTGTTCCTGCTTGTTCTGTATCCGTTGATGTATCTGCTACTCCTGAACTTCCGCTGACTAATCGCGAAAATGACGATAGAGACTTACAAACTGGGGTTGATTCCCAGTTGCAATCAAGGGACAATACTGATTTAACATCCTCACTGGGCACTCCTGTCCAACCAGCAGTAGAAGAGCAAACCTCTTCTCATTCTGAAACTCCTGCGTCTCCCTCATGTGTCGATTCTTCCTCTCCACCAATTGCAACATCCTCTGCTGATGGCGCAGTGCCTGCTGTTAGTGAAGGTACAGTTATTTGTGACCAGAAATATATCATTGCTGATGTTTCACAGGAGGATACTACCGTATGTAAAGATGCTGATGTTGCATTAGCCCCAATGGTTGATAATTTGGAAAAATGTGAGCAAGAACTCGATGGGAGCTTAATGACATGCACCAGCTCTACGGAATCAATGGTTTCGCAAATGCGACCAGTTCTAACAGTGTTTGACTGGCTTGATAGCGGATTAGGTCTTCCTCATGAGACTACAAGCGAAGGAGAATCTATTTCAATATATATGAATGGAGAATGGCACAGACTTTAAAAAATGCATTTGCATCCTTATATGGCGTTGATATATAGTTTTAAATAGCGAAGATCGTTCATTGGTTTTAACGCTTACAGTTATAGGTGATGGTTTCCTGAAAAAGGATATGAGTTTGTGTTGCATGCTCTCTTATATTCACTTATGCACACATTAGCTGTGATTTGAATTTATGTGGCATGTACTGTAATTGGCTAAGGCTATAAAATGGGCAATCTCTCGCCGTATCTTGCAAGTGATGCATGCGCAACATTGAAGCTAGGTTTAACTTGTCAGTTGATTGATCAAGTCGAGCATTGCTGTGAATTGATCGCTAAGACTTTCGCTGAGTTGTGAAACTCACGATGCAGTTAAGAAAGTTTTCCAATTATTTTACTGATGCATTTCTGAAAGAAACTCTGTGACTGAAGTAGGATTATTTGATTGTCAGTAGCGCATGGGTGAATATAAGCTTCATAGGAAAAAAGTAGTTCCTTCTACATTTCCTTGAAGTTCTGGAGATAAGGCCAGTTACTAGTGTTAGTTTTGCTTTTTAATAGCACTCTTCATGAGCGAAACCTTAGTGGATTTACTATTAGCTTTCATTGTCAAGCTGTAAAATATATTATTCGGCATTGATCTTAGAAATGGGTAGTTCGTATTAAATTATATAAACGAGCATGCATGCACAGCTTACGAGTCAAATGCCATTCGAGAAGTTCAAATTCGCAATTTCTTATTTTTGGCTTTATTTTTTTTATTTTTTGTTGATAGTCGACATGAAACGCTTTCACACAGCCCTTTCGTCACCATCGATTTGCCCTCCCTTATCCTGTAGATGTTGGTTTAAAGAAACTTCTTGTTTGGAAGAGTCACTAAAATTTTGTTGTCTGTTTCTCATTCACAATATGGTCGATATTTTTTACGGTCGGTCATACTTGGGTACTTGCCGATGAAGTACACTCCTAAGGAGACCAAGTCAATTTTTTGAGTCTTGTTAGCAATGTGCCTTTAACGTGTTTCACCATGAACTATCGTTGACCCTACCTTGATTTTCTGACAACTTTCTGTCATTAAAATCAACGTCGTTGAATGTCGCTACGTGCTTTTGGTGGTGTTTCCCTCTTGACCACGGGAAGTGCATTCATTTCCTCCGCCATGGGCTTTGTTTTGCCGTATATTTCCGTTTTGTGGAGTGGCGCTGCTGGTGGTCCTGTAAATTCCTCCGTATCGTCAGTGCTGTCGGAATCGCAACACTTCAACCGATGGCATGTGCAGACAACAACCACGGTCAGGTGCGGGCCTAGTTCCAAACTGAAAGAAATTAATCTATATTTAAAGTGAACGTATTTTGTGTTCATTGCTATAACTTAAATTTACTTCTAATGATTGCGATTTGTAACTTGAATTATACACACTGACTTCTGAGCGTGTTAATCGAGAATCTTGAGTCTCACCTGAGTAAAGTTTAACTTGTGTGAGAAATATGTACAAACTTCGAGTAAGGTACAAAGTACAAAATCGGAATATACATCGCGGATAAATAAAAGTTGAAATAGCTGTGCGTTTTCTAATTGTATCAGTACGAATCCTTATATTTAGCTAACTTGTTTTTTATGAATCTTTCTGGATCTCTCCCACGCATTCACATGGTTTGTTTTTGATACACTAACTGAACGTGTTTTGAGTGAGACTAATTGCTGGTGCTTTATGAATTTCATTGCTTTAATTCATCTGTTTTAATATTTTACCCTGTTTTGTGATATTTTGCGTAGTGGCTCTGGACAATTTGTTTCTGCTGCAAACATGTTTTACAACTTCAATGTTTTGCTTTCATTCATAAATCATGCATAGGACAACTTTAGTTTTTTGTGTGAATTTACTAAAAGAAATATTTCGAAGTTTTCATGTCCATTCACAAATGGTTCGCATTAGTTTGTTCTGTTTAATCACGAGGCTCAAAATTAAAAGCAATGTAAGAAAAAGTGTGTACTAAACTCAGTGTGAACAGACTTTTTCCAGGCTTGTTATACATCTAAAAATTTCGTTGAACAACTTTTGAAACCCTTATATACTATTTATAAAATAGATATAGTCATCTTAATAAAAACGTTCAATGCACTTCATATCTTGTAAGATATTTGATATTTTTACCCTCTTAGAGTATAATTTCTAATCGAACATCTCTATGAACTCATTGCTATAATTTATTATTTTTTATATTTTACTTCACCGCGTAAACAACAAAACATTTTCTAATAGATTTTCTACGTTAGACGAAATCATGCCTCATACACTAGGCAAGTATGTATATAGTTTTACTTTTAACAAAGCTTGAAGAATGATAATAATGTGGTCATTCATTTCTTAAATTTCCATACAATCTCAGTAACTAATTCGTCTTTTTAAACTGTAAGCTCTGCGTCGTCTAATGATTACTAGTATCGGGATGTAATTCTACGAACTGAGAGCTCTCTCATTGACTAATACACTTCCGAACTGTTTCCTGTCACCTCATGATAATTATATTGTTTAGAGTGTGAGAAGTCTCCTTTGTTCATGTAGTGTTCAACGGTTTCAATTTTTTAAACCATTACTTTATACGTAAGCCAGAAGTTGACCAAACTAAATGGGATTACGGAAAGATAGTGTCGACGTATTTGGATTAAAATAACTTAACTCTTTTTTAGTGCATAGGAAAAAGAAGAGTATTTAAATTTCTACTCTGCACTACAAAATTAGACTATAAATCAAAGTTATAGTCAAATTTAAAAGAGCAACTTTGTATTTGAAAGTATTACAGAGTTAGAGTAATGTTGAGTAAATATTGGTATTAGTAAAATATGACTTTCTTTTAATTTTTTTCATTCTGAGGAGAAAGAAGATGCAAGAATTTTAAGATAAAACTTTTTCACGAAATTATGTGTCTCTCATAACCGTTTGTTTTTCTGCTCGGAATGGGAACTTAAAATTTTTGAGTCCGTAAAAATATTCCATTTTATTCTGCAATACGTGTGTGCAAATGACGGTTAAAGAGCTTCATCTAAGTAGCCGGCAATGCACTACCATCTCTCAAAATGACGCAATCTTTACTGGTAATCAATATTAGGCAAATGGTAATGAATTACCTTGGATATACCATTTTATGGGGTGGTATTTTCAGTATTTTTATTTATTTTCCAGAAGTATTGCAGATCAGCTACGTGCAAATTCAAAAGCTCTGCATTTATTAAATTTTTCTTCCGAAATTGTTTTTACAAACCTTTTAATCGGGCTTATTAAACACTTACACTTTCTCGCTTCATAGACTCATTGTCATATTTGACGTGTAAGTTGTCCCATCTTTCCAAACATTATTATCTTTAAAATTCTTTTCTTCAATTTCAGGTTGCAACAATTAAAAACCAGCACTGAAGTTCGATTTGCATACAATCAGTGAATTACTCTCTAGAATTTTAAAATTGTTTGAAATTATACTTTATATTCTAAATCCTTATTTGTTTTTGTGTAGGTACAACAGATAAGGGAAATTCGGCGGCAAATTTTGCTTTTACCATACATGATCTGCTAGAAAATCGTCCCAATTTGCTGCATGTACTCGTATGCTGGAAGAAGAAAGAATTGTCTTCGTGGCGCGAAGTTTATTATGGAAGATGCTGTTTGAATTCTAATGGGAACTAAAAATATAATTATTTTTGCCGTAGAGTAGTTATCAAATGAGTTGTTGTCGTAGTAAATAGTATATTTATTCAAGCAATGCTTCAAAACAGAGACTAGAGAACAAGTTTACCATTGTAGTTACACCTGCGCCTTTACATTCATCTTTCGCTGAGGCTTAGCTTTAATATTTTCCTGAAAATAACTTCATCATTGAAACGCCAAGTCCGGTGGAATGAAACAATTTTTACGAGCAACTATTATGTATCTACTTACTCGACTGTAAGACTATTCATTTCATACATCGTTGTTCTCATTCTGGAGAGCTTTCTTAGAAACTTATAACTTTCTTCTAGTCGTTCGTGTTTCTTGAAACTACGGTAAGTTTCACACGGAGATTGGCGTTCGTGTCGTGTGTTAGGGAAACGCTCACAGAATTTTCATGGGTGCAGCTACCGGAATGTCACGTATAATACGAGAAGTGACGCTTGTTAAGAAGGAGAAATTTATTTTCGCCCAATTAATCTTACATGGAGAAATAGCTTATTATTTTACTAAGTATTGACATTCTTGCTCTATTGTTACAAATAGTTACTGAAAAACCGTTCGAAGCCTTATGATGTACAACAATGTTGTTGCAATTTGAAGTTCAATGGCTTCATACTGATTCGTATCTTATATATATATATATATATATATATATGTATATATATATTATATGCAGATATTATTAGCAGTTAAACTTCAGAAATTAAAATTTGTGAAAATTTATCGGCCTATATACAACTATTGCATTCAGTTTTAATGAGTTACAGTGCACTAAGTGCTTGTGTTTGTTCGATTAAATTTTCCTTACATCCTGTTCCACTCTTCATATTTCTTGTACATTTCCTTGTTTTAAAGCTATAAGAGCTGCGCTAATGACGGGTTTGCAAATAAAAACCATGAATGATTCTGCTTAATCCAGCGTGACATCCTTGAGAAATTTACGGCACCATGAATTACAGCTTCCATTAGCATGGTTTAGCATGCATGTACATATTTTAGTACTACATAAAATTCAGAAGTTATTAATTCTCACTACATAGTGAACACGTATTCTGATAAAAGCCTCCGTTGCGTGAGTTTGCCATGCTTTTCTTATACAAGTTTTACGATAAAATATTTTCAATTATTACACTAGAAATATAAAGCATCTCGCTCTTTTTAAGCGTAGTGTACTATTGTAAAAGTTTTCCTGAGTTCTTAAGTGGTGTCTCCTTAAGGTTTTGCGATTGAAGGAATGTTAGTTTTAGTTTATTTTAATGTTGTGGTCTTTTTGCTGTAATAATTCAATTTAACCTCATTGATGAATGTTGTATATTTTTCAGATCACCCATTTAGAAATATCATAATTTAATCTCAACATCACTTTGTTATCGCCTTCAATCCATTATTGAAAACAACCTCGTTATTCTTCATCTTTCCACAGTTATGTTCAACTTGATCAAACTAGAAAAATAGAAATCTTGTGAGTTTGTTTGGACATATCATTGATGATTTTAACATCACCCAAAATGACTGAAGATCCTCTCAAATGTGTTAAAAAAGTAAAGCCAGTGATTCCTCCTAAACCGAAGACCTACGTCAGACCCAATCCTCCTCCCAAACCTCCAAATTTAAACAAGAAAACGGCACTGAGTCCTAAACCACCAGTTCCTTTGAAAATTCAGTTAAACAGAGACCTGGAGGAATGTGACAGTGGCCAGTGCTCGTCTGTTTCCTTTGATGAATCTATTTCCAATGATGATAACATTGACCAGCCTCAACGCTACCACTTGCGACCAAATCCGCTAGATGTTTTACCTTCAAGAAAAAATATCGTTCCCAGTGACGATAGTCAAAGTGAAAGTGGTCACTGCAATGAAAATGAGAGTTGTGAAACGCCTACTGGAAATCACTTATCGCTTCCGGTTGGTCGTTTGACAGTGAACAGAACCGACGACTGGAGAAGCGACTGGCGAGACAGCGGCGCATTAAGCAACCCTCACTCACTAAGCAGTTCTACCTCGTCAGTTTGTTGCGAAAGTATAAGGGAGCAAGGTATCGACGATAATTTGGAAAAACTTAGTGACGTCGACTGCTCCCCTAGATCAAACTCGGCCTCCCCAATCCCTATGCGTGACCCTTCCAGCCCTTTCCCACTTAACGGCTGCTACGCTCAATCTAACAATCTTGAAACGTTACCTGTTACGTGTGACGCTTCTAACTGTGTGACCTCAACTAACAGTGAG
Source organism: Trinorchestia longiramus (assembly GCA_006783055.1). Lineage (NCBI taxonomy): Eukaryota > Metazoa > Arthropoda > Malacostraca > Amphipoda > Talitridae > Trinorchestia > Trinorchestia longiramus. The sequence goes on from VCRD01000502.1 coordinate 228,832, forward strand.
GATAATGAAGAGCATTCTATACCTAGTTCTAGAAGTACAAAAATTTATAATCTAGTTAAAGAAATGATGACTTCTGAAGAAGTATTTTTCAATGTTCTGAAGCTCCTTAACGTTCAGTTTCGTCAATTTGTCAATGAGCAAGGTTGTATTATTTCCAATAATAATAGTAGATCAGGAATATCTCGATATGGTCAACACTTATCAGAAGAAGAACTGAACCGCATTCTAAATTACCTCCCGCAATTACAGAATTTTAGTGAAGGCTTCCTGGCGGACTTGAAGCAACGACTCATAGACTGGGATCAGCACCAGAAAATCGCTGATATCATCGTCACTAAAGGCCCTTTCCTCAAAATGCACTCTTCCTACATTCGTGACTTCGAACACCAGTGTTCTCTTCTCGACGAAGCATGTTCAAAGGACATTAGTTTTGCAAAAGCTGTTCAAGCCTTTGAATCATCCGACGTGTGCTGCAAGTTGAGCATAAAGCATTATATGCTGAAACCTGTGCAAAGGATACCACAATACCGCCTCCTATTCCAATCGTATCTTGATCTGCTGCCGACCACATCGCCTGATCTAGAGGACGCCCGCAAAGCTCTCACGATACTCGAAAATGTAGCTGCTCATGCAAATGATACCATCAAAATCGAGGTGAGCAACATTATTAGCTTGTCAAACTGTTTATAGGTATAATGACGTGATTTAAGTATAGAGGGTAGTTTCTTTTATGGCAATGTTAATAAATTTCAAAATGTAAATAAATTTAATTTACAATTGCGATTGCGAGAGTCACATCTATCAGCTTAAAGGACCTGCTCTGCAGAACTGTGTTCTTCGCTGGTGTGACACGTGTGTTTATTGGCCATATTGACCCAGATGATCTTGGAATTGCGCAGTTGTATCCACAGAAGCATGTACCGGGAGGTAATCTCCAAACCCTACAGTCATTTAACTGGGAAAATATAGAACAATTTTGAGCGCTTGCTCATCTCGGTAAAAGCAATCATGTTCTTTCGCGAAAATCCTACATGAGAAACGGGGAAAAAATAATCAAATGCTGCAAAGTAAAATTTTATCGGCGCAAACATGGTTGTGATTTGAAATGACCATTAAAGTATGTACTCGTATTATGTACTGAGTTTTCATAAATCAATGTGTACGTTTTCTGAAGTAATGTATCATAGTTTGGATCGAGGCTTACGATACTTAAGTTTAAGATTCTTTATATCATCAGAGCTAAATTTCATAATTTCCATAACTTGAAGCTCACGATCTATTTTTCAATTAAATGCGAGAGTATCAAGATTTGCAAGTTTCGCTCAGCCACTACACAATAGTAAGTAGGTTTCTTAACACCTTGAACTGACATAAAGTCTCATTAAAATATGCAGATACATAAATTGATGAAACCTTTGAAAAAAATTTATTAGGTAAAGTAATGAAACATAAGTATGTAGAATAAGTGTGAAATTTAAATAGATGAAGTATAAAGAGAAGGTGACGTAGCATAGATAGGATAGAATAGAACAGGGTAACAGGAACGAGCCGTTTGGTCCATTTTAGGGTTACTACCCAAGTTCCATGCCGTCTAAAGTATAGGCACACATTACGTAGAGGCACCTTAATCATGCACAGGTATTTCAGTTACATGTACGCACCTCAATAATACACAGGCCCCAGGAGTTAAGAAAGTCGGAGAAGGAGGGGTAACAGTCATACTCTCAGTTATCAATGATTACTCGACTCACACAATAATTGTGAGACTAAGTATACTACGATTCAATGTCTCTTTATAAATGAAGGTTATATGACTCAAGGTACCCATAAATAGGGTTCGTAGTATGCAATAATAATGCGAGTCGCATAAGACATATTACATGACTCATGAAACACAACTGATGTCTTTTAGTACACAATAGTTGTATTATTTGCGGTGCACATAACTATAACTTGGGGTTTCACGCAAATATAACTCGTGATGATGATACGAATAGCTATACACAAGTATTACAAGGCTAGCGATGTACAACTATCAAATGACACTCTGCGCATAATAAGCACATGACGTAGTAAGTATGTAATGGTTACATGACTCTTGGAACACGCTTTATGACGCGCACTACGAAGTAAAATGGATCGTTTTTTGCTCAAGTTACATGATCCGTGATACACAACAAAATGGCTCGTGATGTACAATGATTATATACTCAGAGTTTAACATTCATATTTGTATAAATCATCGTACACGATATTACATGACTCATGGTCACAGTAACTGTAACTATGACTCATGGCACCTATCAATTACTAAGCATGTAGTGAAATATAATTAAATGGTTCTTGATTTACATTATTAAATTTTATGAGTTGTGGTACACGATAACTATGACTCGTTAGTCTCAATAATTATAGGGTTCCTGGAATGGTTCATTTGTATGACCGGGAGTAGACAGTGAGTATGTGGTCGTTGTAAATACGATACCGGAGTTGGCATACCTTGAATCAGTACTTTATAATACTGGGAAAGAGAAGGGAGTCCTTATCCAATATTCAAGAGAATTTTTGAATGTGTTCACAGTGGCAGCAGAAACGATATTTTCGCCAACTGGTTCCAAATTCTGGGAATTTTAATTGGAAAGAAACTTAGTGCCTAGGATGTCTTCAGGTTGCTTATTATTAATTGATGGCATTATTTCTGGTTTTCACTTTTTCATCTTAGTTAATATATTCTTCTAGGGAAACATCGTTACAGTCGTTGAGATATTTATAGGACTTGATGAGTTGTCCTCGCAGTCTTCTTTGTTCTAGGGAGATGAGTTAAAAGTGCTGAACGCGCCTTTCGTAGCTCAGATCGCGGCGCGGTGCAGGAATCATTTACGTTGTTTTCTGTTGAATTCTTACAATTTAGATAATGATTCGTCATAGGTTGGGAAATCAAAGTGGCACTAATGGAACTGCATATTCCAGATGTGACAGGACAAGCGCTTTACCGAGTGGTGATGACTTGTATTCAAAGATTCCTTGACTTCTATTCAGAGATAAAATAATATGTAAAGAATAAACTCCAGGTACTTTACAAAGTTTCGTATTTTCTTACTTTGCGTTTCATATTTACTGAAGGTGCAAAATTTAGCAACAAATTCTTTAATATCTTAACAGCTAAAGATGTGTGTAATTGCAGGATAAAGTGTCGGAGCTGCTTTCCCTGCAACGGCGCATTTACCGAACAGCTGATAGTAGTCAACCTGAGCTGCTGAAACCTGGTCGAGAGGTGCTAAAGCAGGGCGAACTTATGAAGCTCAGCAGACGTGGCATGCAACCAAGATACTTTGCACTGGTAAGTAAAAAGATACCGAGTTTCTTATCGTGGCTTACCCTATCACAAGACAGAGAACTTGAACTTCGCTATTAGTGAAGCGTGAATTGAATCCATGTGATATTATTTTATATTACACCCATTGTATCATAATCATTATAGCAGCCATTGTATCATTGAGTCTCGCAGTTTGACCGACAGGGGCAGTTCCTATGTATGATGAGCTAGTTCATTTATGTTTTGGGCCATAGTTACTCCATGTAAAAACATGGTATGTTTTGCTTTTTTCCTCCTATACTAAAGGGTTGCAGTTTTGGGAACGAAACATGTTACTTACAGAACAAGATGCTTCTCGGTTCTCTTGTGACAGTCTTGTCCCTATTATGTTACAGCGCAAGACCAATTCGTTTCGATTTCCAGTTCTTATGGATAAATTTCTCTGCTGGCATACTGGGTTACCACAATGAGGTGAATACGAACTTATTGTACAGTACATGTTTAACGTTCAACTAATTACTATCATATCACAAGTTAGGGGTTGCCTTTCAATGTTTGGCGTCATACAATGGAGAGAAAATAATTAATGATGCTAAAAGGGAGCACATAAAGTGACGAACATTTTATAGCGAAACTTCAACCATTTTTTATCGGTTTTTTAATTATTTTGTACTTTTCTCCAGTTGAATATTGAAAAGTCAGCAGATGCATTGATACATTCGAATGTATAAATGTCACCACTCGTAAAACCTGATTTTCAGAGCCTGAGGAGTCAGTAACGTTATTGGTACCAGTCATGAGTCCATGAGCGGATGTGTCCAACGGATTTTTTGTATTTTATCAATTTAATGTTTTTCAGTGTTTTGAGACACTACAAATACTTTAATCGACTGAAAACATTTTTTCTACTTTCAGTGGTTTATGGATAGTTTCCATTCAAATCTCTCTACCCATCTTGTCCCCAGATTAAGAATCAGGTGGTGTACGTCATACATTTTGATTGTTTTGCTGCAGCTCTCAGATGTTATGCTGTACGCATCGTACAGCAGTGGTGGCAATGGCATGCTAAAGGTCAACACAGAACTCCCTCTCGAAGGCATGGCAGTTTCCAAGCCTTTAGCTGATGACTTCAAAGCAGAGCTCACCATTCGAGCCACTCAAAGATCATTCACTGTTCAAGCAAGGTTTGGTTTTACCATAAGTTACTTTTATCAATATCCAACATTGCTTCCAAAAACAGAATCTGTTTATGATGGATTCAGAGGACGTTTAATCGAACATGAAAATATTATAATTACTATGACAATTTTTTTCTCAAGTTAACCATTTCATCAAGACATGCTAGTTCCTCTGCACAGTGCGCTGCATACCTGTACATTAGCTGTCCCAACAGCTACTGTTAGCTTTTGGGACGTAAGCTTCGGATAACGATGTATAAGGATTAAGTACTTGGCAGTTGTAGCATGACTAGCCATAACACATCGCTGATACTTGAGAACATAATTCCGTGCTGCACGGCCATTTTTAACCTTTCATTTTTTTGAGCAGGGATGAAAACGAGCGGGATGAATGGTTATCTGCTATCAGCAGCGCTATCGAAGCCAACATAGCGCGCCGAAGCACTTTCCTTTCTGCAAAAACGTCCTCTTACGTTCCTCCACCTACTGGAGAGCTGGGCAAACAGGTCAGTTTTATTTTAAAGAAAATTGTTAATTTAATGAAAGGTCATGAACGAATTTTCTCTATCGAGTCATGTTTCCTACGAGTAACACTATCCTGCAGTGGACAAGTATTTACGGAGACCATCAGGACACTTGGAAGGTCAGTTTGTTGTAAAAACCCCATTCATTGACGGGTTTTGATTATTCTCACATCTTGTTGGCATTTCCTCATACATCTTTTACCTTTATGTATGGCAAAGCCATTAACTATGTCGAGGAGAGCAACTACCTCATTTTTGGTGATGAAAACAAAAAAATGAGTAAAATCCCTAAATTTCGGGGGAGGACACTACATGAGACATGCCATGCGTTTCCTGCGAAATGATAGGACGTAAGAAGGAGAGAAACGACTTTCCCCTTATTGAACTTTGAGATTTAGTAAATTTCATACGCTGAAATATTTCGAATGAAAGTGAAAGGAATTTTATGGATGGGATGTAGAAAATTGAATGTCAGAGTATTGAACTTTTGACTGCAAGAAAGGTTTGCTGTTTTTTTGTTTCAGACTAATAAGGATGGAGCTGGTATAGCAATACTGCTGGTAATTCGAAATTCAAGAGGGAAAAAGTTAAGTAGTTAATGGCGTTGTAAATTTTTAGAGAGATTGGTTGGAATGAGAGTGTAAAGCACCTGTATAAAATACAGGGTGCGGCAACATAACTTACTTTTTTCAAAGCGCTTTGCTGTAAAAAAAACGAAGTTATGTTGCCGCACTCTGTATAAATGACTTAGTTCGTAGCTGTGAGTAGGTTTTTTCCAAAAAGACATTCAGCTAACGATTCATGGCTGGGATGGAGGAATATTGGTGGCTAGAGCGATAATCATCCTTAACACGTTGACTCCGAAGTGGTACGTATGTGTACCACTTAGGTTAGGTTCTGTAATTTTTTTCAGATCCTTCTAGTGACTATGCGTACAAAGTGAAGTTTTACACCAATCAGGCAATCGGAGGCAACGTGTTAAGTTTGTTCGAAAAAGGAAACGTAGTCCTTAGTTATATGTAGATTGTTGTTGACATAAATAATAAGGGGAACAAATATATTCATTTTCTGGTAGAAGTGGGAATAAGAACTACAAAAGGATGGATTAAACTTGAGCTACATTAGACCACATTTACTGTTAGAGGAGAGAAGTTCTGAGAAACGAACAAGAATACAGTGAGAGTCAGAGACGACGTTAAGAGGTTGCGAAAAGTACTGACCAAAGAAATGCAAGACTAAATCTCGTGATCTCGTGAGGTAGCGTGTACGGAAATGAGTTTAGCGTACAAAAGAAATGAATGGTGGGGTAATGAAGTGTTGTATATTTAATTTTACGCATGACTGCGATAGAAAGGTAATTAAGAATATGAAAGTCTCTCGAGTGAATAAGAAACAATAAGAATATTGAAAGGTGTGAGAATAGCTAATTGGAAGGAGGGCGAGCGTCAAGAAATCAGGCTAAAATATTTTTTCCTTGAGGAAATGAAAATTGAGGTCGTTCGCAAGCGGAACGATGTACCTTTGCTTAGGCAGTACAATTGATGCGAGCTGAATATTTTGAGCAATACGTTGTTGGATGTGGAAGATGAGAGAAATATTGTAATGGTGACGAATAGAGATAAAATTTTCGTATAATATGAGACTGTTGAGAATGATAACTTGAACGAAGATGACAGTGGAAATAATGAAGTGCAGTATACTGGAAGATATCACGGTCGTGCGATAAAAAAATGGTCACGTAACTGTGATGGGGTGTCAATGTTTGTTTCGCCGTAAATATCGCTCCGGTTGATAAGTGTTGTTTGTGTAAATCACTTGCTTTATAATAAAGCAAATAAATATGAATATAGTAGTATGAGATAGAGAATTGAGTTATGTATAGCTGGTTTTAAGTGTAACGAAGTATAGATTAGTGGAATTACGACATCTGCAGATTGTGTAATAGGGTTGGAGCTGTGGGACTTTTAGTGGGACAGTAATTGATTGCGGTGTGACTATTACGTGAAAACCATTCTCGGGTCGGAGGTTGCTGAGTGATGTAAAAATTTAATAAGGGTGTCAAAACAAGATTGTTTTTTATGCAATGGAGTTAAGAGAAGGTAGTGTGATGTTATTATGGTTGTTCAGTAAAAACGTGAATATTGTGAGTGAGGTGAATGCTTCAGTTTTAGATTCTTGAAGTCGTGGGAGTGCATGGTGATACAGTCGAGTTGGATAAACAACGTTGCATTATGTTTTTTACGACAGAGTACCAGTTCCTCAATGTGAAGAAACAGAAGTATTCCTATTTAGGCTTGAAAATGTTCCACTGATATGTGATTGACAGCTAAGATAGTGAAAGAAATTAATCATTTTCCATACGAAGAGTCGCACATTGCTTCAAATAGAAAAATACTCGATAGAGCAGATCACAGAGGTGGTAAATTACATCAACCACGAAGAATTTTTCAAAGTTATTAAAGTATTATGGGCTATATATTTGTACGAAAAACATTTTAATTTACATAAGTGCAATTATTCACTGTTTTTAAAGAGTGTAGATGTATGGGGACTGGGATATTTCTGAAAAAAAATAAGCAGGGTGGACGAAATATTTGAGAAGTAAACCAAAGAAAACAGTTTAAACAAAAACAATCTTTATTTCCAATCAAGAACACAGTACATAGACATTTAGTACATTGGTTTTTCAAATTCTTAAGGTTAATATTCTTAGAGTAAGGATGATGGTGAGCTCCATGCGACGATCCTGGGATGTGTCCATGGGTGGGTAGTTGAGGGCTTACCGATAAGTGCGAGCTCACGGCGTGAAACGAGAAACAGCTCGTATTCATTGCCGGGTTTCGAACCCGCACGCAGTCTTTCTGCACAAGCAGAGACCCGATACAGAACACGGGCCGCATACCACTCGACTACGGTAGCTGCGAGAAGTGTCATTTACCGAGTAGAAAGTCGTCCAGAAATAGTGGGAACGTATGATGGGAATAATAAATAGCGTCTATTCATATGTAATGAGTATCAGAAGTGAGAGGAAGAGGTATTCGAGATATGGTGAGTTTTGGATGTGTAAATGAAGTACGAAGTCTGCTGAATGACTGAGGTGTGTATGAAGTTACAAATTCTGTAAATACGCGAATACATTTAGGCTAGTAAAACTTTCACTAACTTTTTATGAAGTAATTTTTTCTTCATTTTTGAGTTTACCTATAAGTGAGAGAAACAGTAAAAATGACGAGACCTATTTTCAGCGGGCATTTTTAAACGTTCATATTACAAGTTTTCTTTTTTATTAGTTTCGACATTGTCTTTTTATGAAAATATTTCTAGTATCCATTTGTTTTTACCTCTGGTAACGTGGCCATAATCAATAAGTACGTCGAAATTAGTCTGGAAGTTCAGTTTTTAAGCTATACTTTATGATGAAAATAAACTATACTTTTATTAACAGTACTGTCATTCGGCAGCATCTTGCCAAAGGCGCTAACTATGTAGCTTTGTAAATTTAATTCTTTGTCTATCATTGTGAATTAACTAACTAAATTCTCGTGTACTCTTTTGCCAGGCTCCACTTTGGGTTCCAGATTATCGGGTGTCAATGTGTCAGGCGTGCACTGCCGAATTCTCGTTAACATTTCGACGTCATCACTGTCGAGCATGTGGAAAGGTAGGAACTACCTGTAAGGTTTCACACTTGAGGACTTTGAACTGATGCAGTTTTATAAAATGAATTGGCTTTTAACATATTCAGCAGTTCATGTTGTCCCATACGCTTGACGTTGAAGTGACTGAGTAGTTATAATTTACGGGTTCGAGCATAATTTTACGTTCATTGGATACGTAACACGTTTCCTGCGATGGCCTAGCCGGTGCAAATCTTTACTTCGTATGCATAGTCGCTAGAAGGCTCTAAAAAAATTTACAGAACCTAACCTGAGTGGCCCACCGGTGGGTCACTTCGCAGAAAATGTGTTAATGAAGTGATGAGGGAGAGCTCCGACCAACTCTAAAGCTCGAAATCAACCCAAGAAACAACTTTAATTTTGTCACGCAGTAAGGACATTTCTACTACCTGGTTGACATTGACTTCTTACTGGATACTGGTCAGAGAGATTTCATCCACGCACTTCTGTAGCCTAAGAATAATGAAAGTTGATTTTTACTACTTGAAAGTTGTGAGGCGTTTTATATACATTTAGATTTTATTTCCAACCTCAAACTTCCTCAAACTTGATAATTTTTTTCTATCACTAATTTGTTTCATAGCGTTTCGATTAGCTGACATGCTTTTATCGGTTACTGTGTATGATAAGTAATTGGATCAGACTCCTGTGAACAAGATATTTTTGTTTCTTTTGTGTAGGTGTGTTTTATTTCAATATCCTCTGTTTATTTATGCTGACATGAGAGACATTGAATTCGTATGGAACAGTAAATGGTGCTGAATGCTGGGTAGTTTTTATTTGGAAATTTGTTGAGAACGTTTATCAAAAACGATGTCAAGCACAACCGATGAACGAATGCTAGGAAGGAAAAGAAAAAATGAACTGACAGATTAGACGTTTTCCCTGATCATGCCCCGATTTGACATCCTTTCAGTTAGTCTGCACCCTGAGATGCGCTAACGTTAGATTTTTATAACGGATGCTGCTTTATGTTATACGAGTCCGATAACCTAACTTGTATTTAATTAACTCGATGAAGTCTACTAGACTACTAGCATTAACAAAAGCATATAAATGTAAAGAAGGAATGGGGAAGATATACTTGATCGGTTAATTGTTACAAAATAAAACTAGTTAGTTTCTTCGCTACTTTTCTTGGTTTTGCCTCAAGATTACAATGTGAATATGTTCTTCAATCTTTCACTTCTACAGTTCTTGAAAAGTGGCGGTAAATGCCAAAATTAATGCTCGTTTTTATTTTCAGGTTGTTTGTGAGAGATGTTCCAGTAACCGTGCTCCTTTAGAGTTCAAGGCTAATACCCCAGAAAGAGTTTGTGACTCATGTTTTGAAAGTCTTTTTTCTGCTCTTCAATGCCGTATTGAACAAACAGAATCTTCCTCTGAGCTTAACTGCCCGAAGAAAGATGCAACTTTGCAGAATCTGAAGAAACTCAACTTACACTTCAAACGCGGAGTTAGAGATTCTATAAGAACAAAAACTGTCAGAAAGCCTGACAGACTATTGGAGGTTTGTGAATAATTTACATGTCTGATATAATTTTATAAGAGGAACAAAAAATGTCCATCGTCGCTTGTTGCTCCTGCAGCAATGAAGTACGTATTTACTAAATCCATACCTCTTACATAGTGGATATTAACAGGCTTACATTACTAGTATTTGAATTCGTTTACACTGGACAATAAGTATGGTTGCAATTGTAGAAAAATGTTTGTTTATGTGTTTGTAGCTATGAGAATACTTGACTGATCAATTATCAACTAGTAAATAAGTATACAAAAATCATTTTTTAATTTTAATATCTTTTATTTCTTGCAATTCCTCAAACAATTGATGTCCCTAAACTAGGTACCTGGTAATTCTGGTTTATTCCAGTAATTTTTTAACCTTGACATGCGTTATCAGGTATCCGGAAATGACATGAGATCGCAGATGCGGGGGTACCTGAAGAAGCACGGTCGCCGAGGCTGGTTTGTGCTCAAAGAGAAGGTTTTGTACCAGTATGCGGCTCCTGAGGACGTTTGTGCCGTTGAGACCTTGCCCGTGTTGGGCTACACCGTCCACACGTCGGTGAGCAACTGAACATAACACCTTTTTTCCTTTATAGAATAAAGTCGTTTCATATAAATGACGAATTTATGTATTACAGCTCCGAGCTCACCTACGGCTCTATGAAAACTGACGCATGACATATATGTGACTTTTGAATCAAAAAATGTCCAAATCCTATGCGTGTCAGTCAATTCATATCTCTGTTTAAAACGAAAAATTTTCTCCAGGGTGCTGAAAGTGCAGAGCCTCACTTTTCTCTCTTCCATCCGAAACAAGAAATTACATTCTTCGCTGAAACCCCTGAGCTAGCCCAAAAGTGAGTTTCAAGATATGAAAATATTTTTCAACAGGTTAAATTATAATATATAGTAAATTTTGAACTTTACAATTGGCCTTGACAAATTGGGTCGCGTTAAAGTATACCCAGTACAGAACCCGTGCATCTCCGGAGCACGTTACCCAAGACGATAGTGGACAGACTCAGGAATTTCTATTCATCAATGGTCATTTTTGCGTGTTTTACAATACTTCTTGAAAGATTCGATGTCTGAGCTTCAGGAAAATAATAACTTGTGTCTTGAACCGTGTTTCTTTTAATATAACTTTTTTTACCTTTACCCATTGTTTTAAAATGCTTTGATCGTGATAGTAACATTTTTTGTCTCTTCGCAGGTGGATCACAGCAATGCTAGAGGCAACTGTTCTCTGATACATGAAAAATCATCCAGAGATTCGCATGAAAACTTCGGTTTTACCTTTAAACGTCTCGTCACAATTTGATGTAATGAAATGTGCTCATTAGTGACCAAAGATGGATTTTATGTCTTCGACATAGAACTTCATTTCATACATTTAATCTTGTTCTATTCTCAATTCAGTATAAAAATTTCGAAACAATTGCTCCCATACGTGTAGTACTACTGTACTAGTCTTTATATTGAGCTTTTTAGCTCACTCGGATTTTCGTTAACTGTAATCATTACCAGTTTCCAACACGTTGACGGAATTAGTTCTCATGGGTTCTTTCAAGTGATGGTGATGAGTATTTTCTGTCAAGTGGTGGCTTTTAATATATCAACAGGACAAGCCGATGTTTCGACGAGTTTTGAGAAATCTTTTGCATTAATTTATGATTTCGAGAAATCAACTAATGTTGTCCTCATACTAAGCTCAATTTTTTGTTTTCTCTAGTCGTAACTATTTCAAACGTAATTTCAGTAACGTAAACTAAACCCATAGGTTAAATATGTTTCTTTAGAGACATCACTCTTTTTTATTTGCCGTCTTGTAACCTGTTGAGTCGTGTGGTATAATTATGCTGATCCTAGTCTATGATGCAATGCCCTTGTTTGTACGCTAATCTACGTGAATATATCGGTGGAACCAATAATGTTTCCATCTATCTTACTGAAGGTATATATCATATTTCCCTATCTGAGTAACATTTTCTAACTCAGTATATCATAGTTTAGATAATATCGTATTTAGTATATGGTTTCTGATATTTTCCTGTACAGAACGTCCCTGTCGTGTATTTCATTTTGTGTATGATTCTACACGTACGAATGCTGCATAACCTTTTTCACGTTTGGTTTCTGTTAACCGACAAGACAGTGAACGATAATTTTGTTGACGATTGGAGCGGTTTTTAATAACCTAAATTATCGACACCACTCCGTTTATTATTAGTGTCTAAGAGTTATTCTGTTTGAACTGTTTTTCTTTAATACGTGAATTCATGATAAAACTATCATAATTTGAGTAAAAAGTAATTTGTCTTGCTGTTGTTCGTAAGTTTGTGGTGTATTGCCCCAGAGAAAATCTGAAAAAAAACGTACTTCCGAGTTTTTGTCAGGGTTAATGATTTCAAAGGTCACAAGGTTTATATATTGAAAGCTCTTCGTTCGTTCTGTTCCTCAATTGTGCAACTTACTGGACAAAAATAAACAGGAAGTTATCCGCCATACTGGCCTTCATTGTTTTACGCCCATTTGTTCAGACTGTAAGTTTCTAGTCAATACACATGTATTTTAAATGGAATCGGCTGTTTTCCTTAACCTTGAAAGAATTTTCTTCATAAAGCCAATGAGAATAATGCACATCGTTTTATACCAGAAGAGAAGTGGGAATCGAATTATACTCAAAAACCACTGTAACACTGGCCAACTGTAATACAGACAACTTGGCTGCTTTCAGTGAGAGTTACGCGTGGTGACTTATTCAGCCGGGTCTGCCCAAATTCTCATACAATTACGTGAAAGTAAGGTCAGCAGACCTATAAATTTTGCGAATAGCTTGTCAACGCGCCTGATCATCCAACTTCCGCAATTATTACGGTAACAAACCGTATCTATCCATTTCTTTCATTAAAGTCGCATCAGCACCTATGTTCCTTTCATTTTCAATCACAGTTGTCGCAAGGAACCGTGAGTGTGAGAGCATCTTACGTTATAGTAGACTCTACCATGCATAGAAAATTTTCATGAATTGCTTATGTTGAGAGTAGTGGCGTGTAAGGGCAGTCCACATTGTACATGCAGCGCTTCAAAAGTTTTTGAGGAAACATTCGTATCGTATCAAAGTCCATAAATAATGTAAAAAAGTTTTTGCCGGTTATCTTAGAAAAATCTGGTAACGAAGTAAGTATAAAAATAAAACTTCTAATGATGGGTAAATCAAGGGGAGATAGTACAAGTATGACGTTCAAAACTGTAGCTTTTACATCTTAAACTGTTTTGATGCGCTAGTGATAATACTCTTAGCCCTCTAAAGGACAGATTTTTTCCAAAAGAGAGGAATGCAACACAACCATGCGTTGTTCATTGGCTGATCATACTGCCGGCAGCGTCTAAACAAGCAGAACAGAAACATGCTCTAAGATTTCTATATTGACTGAAAATGTTGAGTTAAAAACACCTTAAGCTTTGTTTTATTACACTATTTTAAAAGAAGACAGAGTGTCTTTTCAGTCGTTGAAGTTTTAAATTATTTCTGTTTTGTGTACCATGCCCATAAGTTAAAGCGAAAAAGCTCAAATATAACATAAAATATAATTTTGCATTTTAAAAACATGATATTCACATAGTTGAAAACATATTTTTAATAAAAACATATTTAATTGTTATTAAACAATTTACCTTTTTACGAATATGCGTATTTGTTACTCAATAGCAAAAATAAAAAAACGTCTGTAGCACACAAAACTAACACAAGTTTAACATACCTCAAAAAAATATGTTACGTTAAACGTAAATAATCATGAGGATGAATGATCCATCGGATTTCTTACACAAACAATTTGACGAAAAACTAATAATGACCTCTTTCTTTGACTCATCAAAACTTCTCATAGAATTGCTTCGAATAAGGTCCAGGTACGGTAACCAGCACAACTACCTCCATGCAGCTTTGACGAGGTGTATGCATAGAATTATTAAAATGTTACTAAAAACCATTAAAATGTATAAAAGAGTATATTAAATCAAGTTTAGCACCATGGTGAGGCAATTTTTATAAAGACGTTGAAGTTATGATGCATTGTATTTATAGAAACTAAAATTAAAGCATTTGATTGGTTCATATCATTAAAGCTGACAATGCTGGTCATCGTACGAAATTGTTATCATATTTAAATTTTGCGCAAAAGAATTGATTTGATATCTGATATTTTTTAACAACTAGGCAAATATTATGTTTATCTACGTAGATGGTAAAATACGGGTTCTTTCCTTTGATGCTCCATAGAATTATGTCATATTGTACAGACGTGAGGCTTGCGAGACACGTAACACCAGACACGTAACGTGCACTCCGTGCGTGGTACAGGGTGAAATCTGTCTTCCATCAAGTGCTGGCTTGTCTGCCTGCACGACACGGCCAACCGTCACCAGCCTCTGGGCGCAACAGAACAAACGTTTCAAGTTACTCGGAGAGAAGCTGAGGGTGGCGTCTTCTCGCCAGCGTCTCCCCTTTACTGACTTTGAGAGGAGGGGATCCAAAGAAACCCTCTCGACGTCATCATCTTCTCCCAAACCCCAAAATAGCGAGCGAAATTCTCCCAAACTTTTGGGAATTGGCACACAGATCCAAATGGTCGAAATGAAGAAAAAAGTTGAGAATACTCGAAAATTTCGCTTAATTCTATGACCACAAAGTGAGAAGCCGGTAGTGTCCGATCCTAAACGAACATAACTACTGTATCTTTAGCACAGCTTATGATCTTGCGCTTTGCTTGTTGTTAAATCTAATTCCCACTACGTTTCTTGAGTTCGGGAAGATTGATTATTCCAGAATCTTGTCGTACTAATTCCAGGATATTCCAAAATCTACAACAGAGCTTCATAACCATTACTGACTCGGCTCAACCTTTGATAATCGATAGATGAGTTTTGGCCAAACGTCACTTCTTGGTAATTTAGCTACACGCAGATGTTTTTTAGGTCTCTAGCGCTTGATAATTATCGACTAGCAGTAGAAAAAATACCAAATAATACATTTCAGAAGATTCGAAACATTTGGTTTCACTAGTCGTATTCTAAAAATGTTAAAAATTGAAGAAAATAGTAGAAACAGTAACGTCCGTACACCTAGGGTGGCTGAACACGTGCCCGGCCCTTCGATCGATGCGGCCGCCCTCAACTAAACAATCTCGCCAATAGCCAGCGACGCTTCAGCACCATGCATGCGGCTCCCATTCATGGTCAGGCCAAAATACGCTACGCCTTTCCATTCAGCGAGTCTTGGAGCGCGGGAGACGCAAACGTTTTCGAGAGAAAATAATATGGATAGAACTATCAATGTCTAGAGCGCTTAGGATAATTAAGTTACATAGGTGGGTGTAACGTTTAAGACGTTTCTAAAAGACTAGCGAAGGTACCTATTATAAAGGACAGTATTACTGAAATGAGCAACCCAATTTTATACGAAAGGTAACATTCCTGTAACATAACGGAAAGATACATGCAATCACAAACTAATAAAACGCTGTTGAAAACATTTAGTGAACACAAAAAAATATTATTGGAAATAAAAATACGAAAAATTAACGAGACTAATCAGTAAATGGAGACATTTCTGCGAACAAAAAAATGAAACAATATCCCTCTTTTCCCCTACCATTTGCCAAAGTAACCTTACATACTGGGAAGTAAAAATTTATGAAGGACGCAAGGAAGTGAGGGCACATTTACTTGAGTTTCCTCGGTTTAAACCTTCTACTTAAAATAACCTTTTAAAATAATAAAAAACATTAAAAATAGGCTGGAATTTATTCATTTGTAGCAAACAAATATTTTCATATTTCATAAATAGTCACGACTCTTGGTCTTTATTCTGAAGAAAACTTACAACTCTAAATTGAAACCAATATATAACATTCCTTTTTGAACACCGAGAGTGGAACAATATCTTTATTACTTGAGAGCACTTATTCTTGTGTAATATTCGTGCACAGGTGAAAGTCGTACAAGTACAATAGAAGATATCTGAACACTTCAGGAGTTAACTGTAACCCAATATGTTCCTCATCTCTAATTTTGCTTCACATCGTTGTAAAATAACATAGGTTTTGCTTTGTTGTGCATGATTACGTTAGAGAATAATTGTGGTATAGAAGAGCAGTAAAAGATCTGAGATCTAAGAATTCGTAATATGAGATTTACCCACATGATTGTAAGTGAATGATTTTTCATATCTTTCGGACTCTATATTGAGTTCACTGAAAGGGCAAGCCTAAATCTTGCCTCCCTGTAAATGACCTTAGTAAGAATATGTTCCATTCCTTCAAGAGGCCCACTTATCAAGAATGTTGAGAGCTTAGATTACTTATGACCTGTAATCTCTATTTACTTCGATTTGATTTCTCGGAATGAAACTTTGCAGATTGTTTAATGATGAAGAGAAGCGGCCCACCAAAGATGCTGGCCACAAATAAGTTGAAAGACTGGAACGTGAAAAGAGCAGCGTTCCAGAAGAGAGACTGAGGGTCACCTTGCCCGAGGGGAACACGGCGTTCTCACCCACTTTATGGGCTGCTATTGAAGAGCTTCCGGGCTGGGAGAAAGCGGACTACGAGGGACACTTGATTGATGGGCTTCCAGCACGCTGAGGAGACGACAATCGACCGAGGGAGAGCGAGAGGGTAGCTGCTTCTACTCGGCCATTCAAAGCCACTGCTGCGAGTCGATCGCTGGCTAGGCTGGTGTCGAAGAAGTCCTACAGCGTCGTGGCTGATTCACGGGTGCTCTCATTTTCTTTCATAAAGGCGATGAGTTGTGATCAAAATAGCGCTCATTTGTTACTTTGACTCAAGCTTGTACAGACAAACTTGACTAAGTCTACTCTACAGACGAAGTCAACTGACCCAAGAGAACATTTGCATTTGGCATAGGCACCCAAAAATTAACGTTGATAACTATGGCGATTTTAGTTACATTGGTCGAGGTAACTTTGATGCATGATTAGATAATAAACTGAAAAAAGTAACTTAGCGGGAGTTCGTGAAAAGTACGTTTCAGTGACAGAATGACTTCAGATGAACTGTACGCACAGATGAAAACATCCAAAAGCAGGTAAAAACGGTTTGTCCGTTTGCACTAAAATACAGGTTTCCCAGCGTTACGGAACCCCAAAAGAAACAGGTATAACTCAAGAAGTTTTGGTCTTAAGAAAAAGACAAATGCACCTTTGTACAGCAGATAAAAACTTCTTTCTTTAGATTGCATTGTCTATTTTTAAACAATATTTCTTTCAGAAGGTTAACCTTAATTTTTGGACGTTCATGTTCTTTTAGACCAAGCTATGCACCAACAGCTGCTTGTATTTCACGCATAGTGGTGTGGATACAACCAAAACTTAAAACTCAATTTTTTGAGTTGCACCATTTGATTTTTGGGACCCGTAATGCTAGGACATCCTGTACATGAAGGAGAACCTTTTAGACTGATGAATAATCAACAGTATTGATATCTATTACCATTAGCCCGCATGATAAAAAACGAATTTTATCTTTCATATTATCTCTTTTTTGTTTCATAGAGAACTAGAATAATTTCCACGGATGATTTTATCTTGCAGATGTATTTTTATGTTTGAATTCCTAATGCGATCATTACCGTTTGTGAAGCAACTAATTCTGGTTAACACCAACAAAGGAATTGAGGGATGATTGTGAAAAAATGTAGATATTTTTAAAGAATTTATGAGCTATCAGTTTTCCATCTGTTTCTCAAAGCTGTATGTAGGCATATAATGAAACATACAATTAAGAACAGGTCAGACTGTTTCTCAACCATACGTATAAGTTTGTTGGAGCCAAGAAAAATATAGTGAGAAAGAGAATTTCTCTTTCAGTGCCAGCGGACACGAATTAAGAAGTCACAGTGCAATTAATTCGTTATTCAGCAAATTCAACTGATCAAAGAGAAACCCTGAGTGACACTCCTCGCCTTTAGAGAATAACAACGGATAACAGATACGAGCCGAGCCATTTGGCTGTGCGCACTGAGTGCTGTCTCTTGGCAGACCCACAAGCCAACCTAATCTCTGTGTTTACATGCTTGGCATTATAACCTGCACGTACGCGCCAAGTGCGGTGTACATATAATAGCAGTGAAATGCTGGCCTGGTGGTGAGATATAGATCACGAATTTGTGATAAGCCCATTACTTTCAAGGATAACAGTAGTAAGAGATATTTGGTAAATATGGAAACTTGTGTTCTTGGACTGTATAAATAGGAAAGATGGATACTATGTTTAAAGGAGTAGAAGGCAAGGAAGTATATATCATTAGCATTTTATGACAGCACATATATCATAGATCTAGTGAGTCGGTATTTTAAACCATTCCGCTTTGATTGCTATTATACTACTATTGAGCTAATATAACCGAACGAAAATACAAAGCTTATAGACAGACAGTTCACGTTTACTTCACTACATAGAACCCACAGGAAGCAAGGAGTACAGTAACATCATTGTTGGCCTCGTCCACAAAAATCGACTAAATAGGCATAAAGTTTAAAAATCCTAATATTGCAGAAGCGTACAGCAAAGTTCCAGATACCACTATTTCATCCTTCACAAACAAACTTGCAATCTGTTTGAGATTCAGCTGAAAACGATTCTGGTT
This sequence comes from Trinorchestia longiramus, assembly GCA_006783055.1. Lineage (NCBI taxonomy): Eukaryota > Metazoa > Arthropoda > Malacostraca > Amphipoda > Talitridae > Trinorchestia > Trinorchestia longiramus. The sequence continues at coordinate 247,709 of VCRD01000502.1, forward strand.
CATTAGTATTTTTTTATTATAATTTGCAATAGCAGAAGATGGCATGCTTACTTTTTCTTAAACTAAAACACTAAGAACCATTTAATAGATCCTAAATTTTTCTCTAGACCCTGGTAACTGGTCATTAATTTCATTTCTCTAAACAAATGCAATAGAAAATTCTATGACCAATCCTGCGTTAGATAAATTGACACAACTAAACTCGTTCCTGACTAAACACGAGTGAAGCGTCTCAGGTTTCCGGACACAACTAGAAATCAGTCAGATAACCTAGTATCTTTCTTTCTTTCTTTCTACCTTAGTGGCATAATAATCGATATTATTTTAGAAAAGTTACGGGAGTACGCAAGTGTACATGACGATACTTAGTACGAAAGTAAAGCTATGCAGTTGAAACAGAATTCGTAGCAGTCATAGATCAGCAACGAATCCTTCAAACACTGAATTGCTTGTTAACGAATGAGGTCTCAGTCATATACAAGATGGCCAAAAGTAGGGTTACAGTAAACACTTAAACAGATAATGAAGTAACTATGACCCCAATTTTGGTCCACCCTGTATAACAGAGTTTGACTCTTTATGTAGAGTGACGCTTGGATGCACCCGAGTCTTTAGTTTGAAGTGACGAAATAGTTGCTGGGAAATTTCCCGCGGTACAATTCTCACAAAATAGATTATTACCTCACCAGCCAGTTCATTGGAGGCTAAACAAGTTCAGTCCCATCATATCCTAATACACATAAACTGGTATTATTTACTGTTCATTGATTATAAACAGTTCATCATAAGTTTATAAATTTGTCCGTAATACAAACACGTGTAACAGCAAGCAAGGTTTGGCTGAAAAACTTCTCCACTTCACATACTAGGGCAACGCGTATTAAACAATATTCAGTGATCAAATTATATTACCTGTGTATTATATAACAGTGAACCTTAAATTTCTTACCGTCAAAAAGGCGTTATGGTAACTAAATTAGTGACCGAAGTCCTGTGGGGAGGTGAGTTTTGAAGTTCCGTTAACCCGAAGCTAGTAAAGGGATCACATTGCTGCATTATGCACCATAACTTTGGTAGGCAAATGGACAAAACGAGGGCGTCACATTACGGAACAACTATTAATGATCTTCACGATAGGTGGCCTTCAAATTAGGCGATATGGCCCACACAATCGCCGAGGCTTTTGTGACGCTAAAATCCGAGTCCATTGAGCCCTCTTAATCCTCTACTATATTTGGCACCCGTGATTTTTGCTTTATTTACATCAGACAGGCGTTAATAAGAGCTTTCATTTCAGCACGAAAGATGATATACAGTACATGAAATGAAGTGAAACAAGGCAAAGGCCTCTTAATTTTTAAGACAAAAAACTGGTTTGTTATGGGAAGAAATACAAGTACATAGTTAATTGCATTTTGTTTGTTCGAGTCAATTAAATGTGTTTCCATGCCTACGTGTCGAACTTGATTATTTTGATTCGTTTGTATGCTATGAGCGCTAGTATATACTATTCCGCAGCCTCACGTATTTTCTGAAATCTGTCATTTTTTTCTCCTCACATGAAAATGACCTGTAAAATACCAGGTGTTTAAAATTATTATAAAATTTTATGTTGTTGAATTAACTCTTCACACATAGGAAAAGAAGGGACGTCGTCTGTAAAGTATAAAGGATTGTCAGAAAGCACGTGCCCAATAACAGCCCACCGCAAGTTCACTAGTGACGCATGATGGTCCTGACAGTCACTGCATGACAGTCTGTCACCGTGCTTAGGTAGTCGTGACAGGAACTTATGAAGCGTGGTAGACCTTGATAATTTTACCATGCCTCCTGCGTTGCGTGACCAGTCGACGTATCGTGCAAATGACGGCTCACACATCTCTTCATAGATACTCGCGTTCTTTTTTATCCCCGTCTCTCTGACATACGTAAATGCGCTCTGTTGGGGAAAACTGCAGCAAAAAAACTTGAATCCAACAAGCATACTTTTCAGTGACTTCAAATTTGATTCGTTGAGCGTCATAGGACAAATTTGTTCAAGGACGTAATTACTTCGGGATATCAACAACAGGAACCAAATGAAAATATTAATTAATAGAACTTTAACTTGTGCCCTTTAAACAAGTGGAGGTTGGGAACAGCGGGGGAAGCATATTTATAAAGTGTAAACAACAAGATGGGCCGGCGCCACGCGTAGGGTTTTACCGCGTGTATGTTCGTGCAGCGCAATTTCTCGCATCATTAGTCGAGTGTACCGAAGAATTTTGTCAGTAAAATTGGTTAGTGGGACCGCATTGATTATTAACTCATGAAAGTGTATTTGTTTAAGTATTAAGAGTGAAATTAAGTAATAGAATTTGGAGTGATTTTCAGTGAATTTTGACATGTTCACAAGTATTTAGGGTGTCGTTCGATGGAAGTGTTTCAATTCCACAACCACTCGGCATTGTATGACCTAAATAATTATTGTGAGTGGGATTGATAATTTGAGGAGATGGATCACATTGATTTAATACCAAAATTTACGTGTTTTTTCGTGTGCTTTTCCACGTGTTTTTAAGATGTGTCGTTAGATGGAACAGTGTTTCCATTCCGCAACCACTCGGCATTGTGATCTGAATAATTATTGAGTGGAATCGGGTGATTTGGAGATAGATCACATTGATTTCATAACATATTTACGTGGTTTCCCGTGTGTTTTTCCAGTATATTATTACTAATTTAATTAATTTGTGTTCATTTCCTTCTTTTGTTGGCCTAACTAGTATATAATAATATATCATTCATATCAGGGGGTTTGGATTCCTCCAATTTGCAACGTCTCTTTCTCGCTATGAATAATTCATTGCATTTCAATTAACGTAAAATGTGTATGTAATACATTCACCTTGCAAGAATTGAATTAATGCTGGTAATAACTACATATTTATGCAGTAGACGTGTAAAGAGAGAGCACGTATAGCCACATTTATGTAATGTGTACTAAATTTGAATGAAGTTTCTTCATTCCTTTCTCTCTACCTCAAAATTTAGAACCAACAAACTTTACGCAACTCTACAATTTCTAGCAAGCAACTTAGTCGTGTCTTTTCCTTCTCCATAACACCAAGACCCTAATATATTCATACACTACTCGAAGTATGTATAAAAGGTCTGTCAAAAAACATATACACTCTGTCAAAAAAAAACATATACACGCTTTAGGAAAATCACACGTTCATTTCCAAAATACGCTTCAGGAGTCCAACACACAATGTGGACGGGAAACAGAAGTGAGCAGCACAAACAAACTGCGAATTCTTAATTAAATGAGCTCAGTGGAAATGTCACATCCTACAGTCATTTCATGTAATTAATGAAGACGATCAAGATCGAAGAGTATAACTTTGTGAGTGTTTGCGAGAAATGAGGATAAAGTTACCTGTACACTTTTCCATGCAGGGGACCCTAAATGACGCCTTTCTGTGGTGGCACAGAAAGCAGACTATATTGGCGATCGTTACATAAGAAATTGAAAACACGTGTGCTGCAATGTCAATAGATTGATCACTGTTGCCCAAGCAAGGTTTACTGTGCAAGTAAATCTCTGGGAGCTAATGTCCAAGACTGGATATCTCCTGTAATATAATACACTGTATAGGTTAAAGGAAGCTGGTGCTTACGTATTATCGGGAGGACCTTTAAAAAAACGACTCAAAAATTAAAGTAAATTATTTATTGAAACGGTTAAAACAATAAAATAACATTACATTTGTAATTCCGGAGGCCAGAACGTCGCAATTGCTTCCAATAGTGACTCCAAATAGTGACTCCAAATTCCAATAACCTAACCTAACGTAACCTAACCTAACCTAACCTAACCTAACCTAACCTAACCTAACCTAACCTAACCTAACCTAACCTAACCTAACCAACAAACCCTGTGAAAAAAAAGAAAAAGTAAAAATCAAAGGTCCTCCCGATAATACGTAAGGACCGGAAGCTAGTGTTGATGTCGTAATACCTGAATAAATTACGTCTCAAATATTTATGTTTGGTTTTATTTTTTTGAAGCGTGTTTACATTTTTGCGGATTCTAAGGTCGATGAAGTTCTGAGTTATATACGATGATAATTTCAATTTCATAGGATATCAACACCACACCGCACCAGTAACTTAGAAATCGTAATTTTAAAGTTTCATCATTCTTTGCGAATTTAATTACAAAATTTTAGCCTTATGTTGGGAATTCAAGCCATTAAGATATGTTGTATGCAACTTTTTTGCCAAGTGAAATTCATTTTATATTTTTTGCACACTTACTTCACAAGTTTGGTATTGATTGCGACAACATAATTATTATATGTGGTATCAACCAATATATTTCTACCCTTTAATGATGTTAAAGTACGAAAATTAGGAATTTAGTGTTGAACATTATATCAATCAACGCTACTGGAATAAACAGTTTTTTTTTATGTCCGCAAATCCCTTCAGAAAAGTCAGTACGCTAACGATTTGTGACAAGCGGTTATGCTAAAAGATTCTACTTCACTCCATCTGGAATAATAACAGAACCTAGCAGAATTTTTTGCCAACTCTTATACATTCAGTTTCTATGAATTGTTGATACTTGGCGAACTAGAGCCTTCATTTATGAAGATTATAAATGTAAGCAGTATCCCATCAATTCCTTTCTCGCTGTTTTCTTCAGCAAAGCCGAAAAGAACAAAGGCTGGTCAAATGAGGCAGTTCCATGCTCAAATTAACTTAACTTCATTCACATATATCAGAAATTTGCTACAACGGTATGTATTACTATCAATAAATCATATAATGAAGGAATGTAAGCGATATATACAATTATTATGACTGTTTCCGGTGCAAATTGCGAGTTCGTAAATTGTTAACATATAGATTTCGTTTAATTTTTTGACAGTGCATAAATATTCAAAAAAATAAAATAACCATGAAGTTGGACTGAAATTACACACATACATGAGTAGGCAATGATATAAGAATTGCTAAAATCATCCATGATACGAATAGAAATGTTATCCTCTCAGTCGTTTTTTTTTGTAGTTGAACAGAAAAAACTTTCTAATGACTGATGATGTGTTTACTTGAGTTATGAAACGCTGTTCATTTTCCGTCATTCATGTGTTTTGGACCGCCATGGCAATGCTTTCGGAAGAAGCCAATCACACCATCCATCCATCAGTGATCATTCTATCCATCTACACTATTGATTCATTAATTTTAATTTATGTGGTTCGTTGGAGAAGAATGAATGTGTTTAATACTCTTTTCACACATTGATCTGAATAAAAATTACATAGGCATTTGCTAAATACAGTATACACGAGCGTTCATAGCATGAAATTATAACAAAAAACAACTAAAATTCTCAATTTTCATTCTTTACTGGCCAAAGTTTAATTCCTGCCGAGGTGGTTGTGTTTGTTGTATTTAGGATTGATAAAAAATCTCAGTAATGGTCATCAGACGGTCTAGAACATTTCCTTACATCTGCAGTGTTGCTGCAGACCTGCATGGACGTATTTCTATCAACCTTCCGTCGGACGCAACTGATCTGACAGGCTCAGCTATTTTAATTTTGCTAAGCACATGCAAACTTGGGCCTACCGGAAGGAAAAGCGATAAAAATAATGATAAATGAGGCCGGCATGGTAGACAAGTTAAAATATTCTACGAGATGTTCATCAAAGGAAGACATAAAGATTTTCATATCTTGTGTTCATAATACACGAGAATCGTAAATGCGCTGTCATTCTAGTCGTTCTAGCAAGATTAGCACCCACGTAAAAAATGGCCAAGCGACTGAACAGCGCAGCGTGCAGTGACGACTAACGACTGCAACAGCCAAAATGCAGCCCATGTAACGCCCCCTGCATTTGCTTTGCTCTCCACGCGACCAGTTGACACACATGGAATGAACATTGCAAAATTTTATATTCATAAATAATTCGTACAAATTACGCTGCCAACATTCTGAGCGCTGGAGTCACAAAAAAATGCTTCGTTCGATATGTTGAAAATAAGCTGCTGCTCAAAACGACTACGCACGCTATCGCAGTCGCTGATGTCAGACGGCGCGATTCTTGAACAGCGCGCCATAGAGCAGCGCACTGGGCGCGCCTGCCTCGTGTCTTCTACACCAGCAAGAACGCGGTCTTTCGACAGCAGCTCATAACTCCAACCGCCCTGCTCATCACGACCGCGTTTCTCCTACTCTGACTCGAATAAAGGGCTCCTTGTGCAACCATTTTAAAGAAAGGCAATATTTTAGGTGTTTCTAAGAACAATATCTGTTAATGCGTGTATAACACGAGGATTTAGAAAATTGAATATTGCTTAACATTAGGGATATGTGTGAAATTCGGAGAGTGAAGCTTATACGAATTTGACAGGTTCTCGCGTCCGGCAGATGCCACGTGATTAAGCCGCAAGCTGGACGAATGAGAGCACAATGCTAACCGCCTTGCATCATAACTTGATCGAGCACCAATGCAGTTGATATTCACGGTGTGGTGGTCGAGTATAGACTGCGGGGCTCACTCACAGGCCACAGCATGCTGCGCGCGTAACCTTGGCAGAGCAAAAAGTACACTTGTACTCAAAGACGCAAGCCAACAGTAAGTCGAGGTAACCACGCATATAAATTACTTGCTAAAATAGCTTCAGTGTCAGAATGTATTTTATCTAGACGAATAGTTCAATGGTTACTGGAGAGGAAGGTGGGTGTGATGTGTGCTGGGCAAGCGAACATGAACGGTGAACCCCTGTCCAGCTCAAACGGGTTCTGTAATGGCTGCAAGAGGGGGTGGAGCGAGGGAGAGCGAGCAGGGGGAGGAAGCAGCACAGAGACAAGTCGCTTGCATATTGCATTTTTACCCTTGCCAATGTCTCCATCATCCTCAGTTAACACACACTGATTTATTTTTAAGTAATGAGCAAGCTTCAGGAATTTACTAGCGTGTGTAAGATGATACATGAGCTGTTTGAACAAAGTGGGCCAAACAGGGAGTATCCAAGTAGCACTCCGGATGTGTCGTGACCCCTTAGCGGGGGTAGTAACTAAAGAGGGGTAGTGGGGTCAATAATGCGCTGTTGCCCAATCCGACATTGAGTTTCTTCAGAATTCAATGTAGATATGACTATCATATTCAATAGGATATGATGGCCAGCTGAGCATTTGAAATACTGTCAATTGATGAGTCAATCGTTGCATTCAACAAAAGTCGGTGCGTTCCTAATGACATTTGAACGCATGTGTAAAGCTAGCCTGGCTAGCGGCGACGTAGTTCTCCCTGCACTTGTCTATATGTCAAAACCGAGAATTAAGAGTACGTTGGGTATTGGTTTAATAAATTACGATCATTTTATACACATGAACAGTACACGAATAACGTATTAAATATTGATTCAAGATTATTCCCACCAATAACCTTTGTAAAACGTACACAAACTTTCAAGCATTGAGGACATGTCTCAATTGTAGGTTAAACTTTTAATCTGATTTTGAGAAAATTTGTAACTTCTTGTCTTGAGTTTACAGTTTAGCATGTCCTATTACTTCACACGACTGTTTTGTATGAGCAGCATGTTTCACAATAGAAATCCAGTAGTTACACATGCTAGAACTGAAGTCATGTGATGAAGCAAGTGCAAATTAATCACCTCGTAACAAGTATTAACTGTGAAGACTATAATAATAAATCAAACACACTACCTAAACCATATGCGTAATTCCGTGCATTCTGTGATTGGTATTGTTTGCCTTTTCTTTTATATTTATATTTTTCATCACACCAAATGAGTGAAGTGTAAATGGTCGGTGTTTTCTTCATTACGTTTTCTGGTATGGATAATCTGAGATATTGAATGTAGACGTGAAAGTTGTAAGGTGTATACGTATTCCTGGTCTAGTTGACACCTGCACTCGAATGCCTTACCGTGTTTATTATCTTCACCTCTTGACCTGGTGCTGCAGAGTACAACATTCAGGTCAAACCTTCCACTTCTGTTTCACCTACTCCGAACAACAACACATACTCAAAGAATACTAGTGCAACAAGTACTCAAAGAATACTAGTGCAACAAGACATACTCAAAGAATACTAGTGCAACAAGTACTCAAAGAATACTAGTGCAACAAGACATACTCAAAGAATACTAGTGCAACAAGACACACTCAAAGAATACTAGTGCAACAAGACACACTCAAAGAATACTAGTGTAACAAGACATACTCAAAGAATACTAGTGCAACAAGACATACTCAAAGAATACTAGTGCAACAAGACATACTCAAAGAATACTAGTGCAACAAGACACACTCAAAGAATACTAGTGCAACAAGACACACTCAAAGAATACTAGTGCAACAAGACACACTCAAAGAATACTAGTGCAACAAGAGACACTCAAAGAATACTAGTGCAACAAGAGACACTCACAGAATACTAGTGCAACAAGAATACTGCAATGACTGATGCTGCTCAGGTGCGACACACCTGCTATTTAGTTAACGATCACTAGTACTACGTACTGATAACATGCCTAAATACATGTACTTTTATTTCTATATTCTGTTAAATAACATTAATGCTGCTAAATAAAATTACTGTCGCCAAATACTGTTACTGCAGTAGTTAGTTCTGTTGAATGCGAAGTCTATGAGAATAATTAAAAGTAAAATAGTAATGATTTTTAACGCTGACCGGGCAATGTTGTGCTTGCAATTAAATGGAAAGTTTTGACGGCGGTGTGGAACGAAGATACTGTTACTTTTGCCAACATTGATTTACATTACTACGTTTAATACAAAACTTATTTTTTATGCTAGAAGTGTACCGCTGTCTCTACCAATCTTGAGTCAGGGCACTGAAGTTTCAGTGTAAAAAAAATCTAAATCAAATGAACGAATTTTGCTTGCGTATTCTCGTTGGCTTTAAATGAGCAGAGTAATAGAGCTCTTATCATGGGAGCTCTGTTTGTGGAACTTCCTCCACTTCACATAATTCAGAAAATTCATGGCATGCCCAAAAAATAAGTTACTAGCGTGCAAATTCATCATGAAAATATTCACATAACACAAACAGCTGAGCAAATTCTTACCTTTTGACAATGAAGTGCGGTCGTCTCAGCTGCCGCCAATCATCACAATCGCGAAGTTGCAAAGCAAAATGGCGACGTCGCCATCCGTCTTTTGGAAGACGTTAACACTCAAGATCTAGGAGTTCAAGATAAATTTGATTCTATTCGGTAAAATAATTATGTTCAATTTATTTCTACTAATAAAAGGCTGCTCATGTATATGCTAATAGATTATAACTTCCAAGACTTGAGAGACAACCAATCATAGCACACGTTATAAAACTTGAAAGGAGTACAGTGAAGGCTAACACTTTTCTTAGAATAATTGTTGAACTTGTGTTACTGTAGGTTTAAATAACGTTATCATAGTAATTCATTATGTAAATGTAAAACAAGTTTACAAGTGAAGGAATTAGTATCTAAATTATTGGTACATTGTGTACTGATTTTTGGGAAAAAGTAGCATTACTGTCACAGTTTATAATTTGACAATTATTTATCAACGTAAAATAGAGAGGCATGTGTTAAAGAGGTATTTAATATATGATAATACATATTGTTATTATATAAAAAATCCTTTATTAAATATTTTTAAGGAGCTAAGGGGATAGCTTGCTTATCTTTCATTTAAAATACAAAAATTGTTAAAAAAGGATGCTGGAGACAGTACGGCGATGGTTAAGTGTACTTGTAAAATATTATAAAAACTAAAAAAACTCGTTAGACAAGCGTAACTTAATGGTTAGAGTGAAATAATGAGGAGTAAATATGATAAAACATCTATCTCCATTAGACAATACGATAGCAGCAGTCCAGCCAGCCTTGTTGCCCTTCTCCTTCCTTATTCGTACCGGCGGAGTCGACCGGCCTTGGCAGTGGAAACAGAAAGATCGCACAACAGCGCCACATAACCAACAAGACCCCAGTGCTAGTGCCAAGCTTGAGTACTCGATTCTACTATCGTCAACACGGTGGCTTTTGTTTTGAGAAGGACATCGCTGTGTGTCTGTGTTTATCAAAAAAGGGAGTGATTGCAAACTAGCGTGCCACTGTGACTATTAACAGAAAAGGAAGAAGATAAAAAGAACAATCAAAGCAGAATTAAAAAAGCCTAAACTCGTATGCCGAAGAGAAGGCACAAGGAGGGAAATAGCTCTGTCTTCTCTTCGGGAGGAGAATCTGAAGCCTGGCCCTTCTGGAAAAAACTTCTCGACCACCTTCAACGTCTCTAACTGCGTCGTATGTAGAAGATGGGGGTCTACCGAAAATAAAGAAACCTACTGGATTTGGAAGCACCAACAATGACCTCAGAAATTATTCAGCCAGAAATAATAACCTCTACCAGCAAGAACTACACTTCCTACTGGAAAAATCAATTCGAAAAACCAAACTTTGAGGGTTTTGATGAAAGTCTTCACATGAGTTCAGAAGAGGACAACGAAGTCACACCAGGACAAGGACCAAGAGAAGCAAACACAAATAATTCAGCATCCATGCAGCCAACAGTGGTTTTGGTCCAACCAGTAGGAGATAATCCTACTAACAAAAGTTTCCTTTCAAATGAAATTAAACTTCCTAAAGCACTGGCAGCTTCAACTTTTGGGAACTGTGGTATTGGCAAGATCACCACAAACCTTGGAAGGAACTTACTTGTTGTCACCATGAATAGTCATTATGAAGACCCTTCAGAACTGCTGAAGATAACAGAGATAGGCCCTTGGACAGTCAAATGTCGGCTTCCAGCTAGCCAGAGCACTTTTGTAGGAGTTATCGGACCCTTTGGCGAGGACACTTCCAATGAATAACTAACTGAAGCACTGAAGGAAGCAGGATTCAATGGAGCTGTGGCAAAACGAAACGACATGGGCAAGGAAAAAATCAAAACATCAACGTTCAAAGTGATTTTTGAAACAAACAGTCTACCTCTATATGTCAGAATAGGTTACCAACAATAACGGGTGAATACATACACTGGAAAACCATGGCAGTGCTACAAATGCCAGCGATTTGGGCACAGTGCTGCATTCTGCAGGTCTGCTCCTCGCTGCGTTGTGTGCAGTGGGCTCCACACCGGCAATGAGTGTAACACAATCACTGGGCAAAATTGCTGCAACTGTGGTGGTAACCATACAGCCAATTATGGAGGATGCCAATAAATGAAACAAGCAAAATAAGTGGAAAAACACGTCGTATACAAAAGTTATCTTACAGAGATACAGTAGAGCAAGTACTTAAACAAACTGTAACACCACCATCTCAACCTCAATCAGTGCTTCCTACCAAGACAACCCTGTCAAGACATCAACCAGACTCCGGCAACCTACAGAATTCGAAAACACTAAAAACCAAGACTGTTGGTACCCAAACTATTGACAAAGTCTATACACCTACCCAAAAACACGTCACCATCAACCAGCTGTTGGATCTCCTGATAAGGATATTTACTGCTGCAAGCCACAAAGATATTTAGATGGATGCAGTAGAGGTGGTACACAAAAATGCTGCAGAAACATTTCAACTTCAGTCCCTATATGCTCCATCAAAGAATTCTCAACAACTCCTGGACCAGTCACAATGCTCTAATATAATATAATCTCTCAAAAGACTTGTGAGGAAATTTCAAGAATCTTGCCTTCCATGGAAATTGCACCTTCTCCTGTCATTGGATGAACTAACCCACACAAAAAACAAGCACAATACTGTGACTCAGAGAAAAAATTCAACTGGAAAACTCCATAACAATACAGCCTCACAAAATCCTACTGGCGCTGAATTCACCAATAAAATAGCAAAATGTATACACAAAAAGAACTAAATATATTTCAGTGGAACTGTAGAAGTGTCCGCAATAAATTAAATCACCTAAAAACTACACTATACACCTTCAAGCCACACATTGTGTGTCTGTATGAGACTTGGTTTCACAAAATTTTTAACCACGTTTTGTTGGGTAGACAGCAATTGCATGCACAGAATAGATGCTCATGCAGGTGGCGAGATCGCAATACTTGTTAGGAATTACGTCACCTATACTGAACATCAATTGACAAAATTTTTCCCCACTTGTCTTGAAGTGTTGAGAATTAACATTTACTTGCAAAACAATACTCCACTTTCCGTGTTCTGTGCTTACAACCCAAACAAAATAGTAACTATAAGAGAGCTAATACACTGCATGAATCAATTGCAACCTGCCCGTGTCATAGTTGGGGATTTTAACGCTCATCATCCAATGTGGGAACCTATAAAGCCGGCCAACTACACTGGTCGGAATATAGCTCAAATGTTGCTGGATGACCCTTCTATGTCATTAATAACTCCTCCCTCCTTGCCCACTTACTACAATGTTTACCAGAATTCATTTTCTACACTTGATTTGACCTTGGTCTCGGGAAACTTTCAGCCCACAGTAGCTGTAACAACAGAAGAAGATTTGGGTAGCGACCGCTATCCCGTTGTAACCAGTATTGGAATGGCTCCATCAACTGCAGGTTTCAGAAAACGGTCAACATGGAAATTTGGAAGTGGGACATGGGAGAACTGGACTGCTGCTCTGCAACAGCCTGAGCTCTAAGGAATGGATGATCTTCAAAGGGAATTTTATAAACTTTACAAACAATCTGATTGAGGTTTCAAAGTTATAGAAAGTTTTCAAAAAAACAAAATAATATACCTGTCCTAAGTATAATAAGTCATGGGGGAACTCAAAATGTGCTGTAGCAGTGAAAGCAAAACAAGAGGCAAAAATAGTTCTTATCAATCAACTATCACAAGTAAATCTAATTGCATACAAACCCTGTCAGGCTCTAGTAAAACGACGTTAAAATGCAAAAATAGGAATCTTGGATTTCTTTCTGCAATAGCATCACTATAGACATTTGTGCTTCGCTAATAGAGAAACGCATAAAAAATCTTCAAACCCCTTTCTGTAAAAAAGCTTAGCCTATTTTAACAAACGATGCAATTATCACTGACTCAGTTTCAAAAGCAAATGTTTTGGCTGACCACTACCAAGATATACTGACATTTCCATCGCTGTCACCTTTCCCTCAGCATACTCTGCTTCCTCTCGCTATAGCATTAAATGATCATACTCCCTCAGTAACAAATGATCTATTTAATAGACAAGAACTGAACAGGGGAATGACTTCCATGAGGGGTACAGCTACAGGCCATGATGACATACATAACGAACACTTAAAGCACATGCCAGATACCTACAAAACATATCTCTTCCAATTATACAACAAAAACCTGCAATCTGGATTGCTTCCCACAGTATGGCAGCCAGCAATCATCATTCCCCTACCCAACCCAAACAAGCCACTAACATCTGTGGATTCATATCGTCCAATTTCCTTGCTGTCTTGCGCACAAAAAATAATGAAAAGACTAATAGTCAGCCGTCTCACATTTATTTCTAAAACAGAAGGGCGTCTTCAGAAAAACGAAAGGAGGCTACCGACGAAGACGGTCTGCAATTGATCAAATCACATAGCTGGAGGCCACAATAAGATCTACACTGGAAAATAGATCTATTATGCTGTACTTCTTTGTTGATTTCTCAAGTGCATTTGACACAGTATGGCCGATGGGAGTTCTCTACAAGTTGAGTCGGTGCCGAGTTTGGGGATCAATGTTATGATGGCTGCAAGCGTACCTGATGGATAGACCCTTCAAAGTGTTCATGGAGGAAACCTACACGTCAGAGAGGATAGCGAGGAGTGGTGTTCCGCAGGGGGCAGTGCTGTCACCTTTGTTATTCAACATTATGATGTACAATACGCAAGTGGAGGAAGGGACCTGCTCCTGTGAATATGCCAATGATCTTGCTTTCTATACTCAGCACCCCAATCTTCGCATTGCTACGAATACCCTACAGCAACAGTTCACTTCACTGCACTTCATAACTTTTCAAAAAAATGGGGTCTAAAAACAAACTTCAACAAAACCAAGTGCATGCTTTTCACAAATAAAAGAACTCGCCCACTTCCTATCACAGTGGGTGGGCGGCAATTGGAATTTATAAAACAATTCAAGTATCTTGGAGTCATGTTGGACTCTCCTCAGCTCCGCTGGCATCATTAAATGGAATATTACAAGCAATCGTGTGCACCATTGCTCAACCTGCTACAATCTATATCACATAGGCATTGGGGTGCTGACCGGAAATTACTAATTTATCTCTATAAAACCCTCATCCGTAGCCGACTAGATTATGCTGCCCCACTGTATGGTGCAGCTGCGCCTTCAAATCTCCTTCACCTAAAAAGCATTCAAAATCATTGCCTTTGCCTTGCTACTGGATGCCGCAAAACTTGTGCAGCTTCACTGGAGGTAGAAGCAAATATCTTCCCTTTGTCAATACACAGAGATCTACTCATGTGTCAGTACTACAGTAAACTTCAGCAACTTCTCGACGAAATTACTGATAACTTAGTACAAGCTCAATATTCTTCAGAGGTAGTATCTTCAACACTTTTTCCATCTATGACATCACGTGCAAGAGCCCTTTTTACCAATGTAAACCTGCAGATTCCGGCTCGCAACGCAGCACCACTGGTTTGACCGCTCCCTCCCTGGTTCAAGGTGAAAACCTATATCTGTACTGATTTTCTCCCTTCTTCAGTATCTTCTCTATCCAGTCAATATATGCCCCAAATGTCCCATGAATTAATAGACACTAACTACTCAGGATACATCCCTATATTCACTGATGGCTCGGATCAGTGGAAACATTCCATAATCAAACCGCTGCATAAAGCAGGTGACATCAATACTGCATAAAATTACAGGCCAATTAGCCTTCTACCAGTCTTATCAAAAATACTAGAAAAAGTAATATCTAACCAACTCTCAACACATTTGGACAAATCTAACTTACTTCATCCAAACCAGTATGCATACAGAAAACATACCAGCACTCAAGATGCGCTGCTTAACATCACCGAGAAAATATACAGTGACATTGACACTAGGAACGTCACTCTCTTGCTTTTGCTTGATCTCTCCAAAGCTCTCGACAATGTTGAACATAAACAGCTTCTGCAGAAAATCTCTAACTTAGGCATCGCCACACAGTGGTTTCAGAGCTATCTAGCAAACCTCTCTCACGCAGTCCAACTAGAAAACACAATTTCATCACCCATACAAAACGATTTCGGCGTTCCACAAGGTTCTATTCTCGGTTCACTTCTGTTATCGATTTTTATCAATGATTTTCCATCCATGCCGTCGAACACGAGAATTTCTATGTACGCAGATGACGTACAAATTGCAATGACAAGCGCGCCGGCCAAACTATCTCAGACAAAATCAAATGCTGAAATACTTTTAAAACACGTAAAATCATGGTACGACCAAAATGGTCTCAAGCTTGACGCCAGCAAGACACAGTGCATCATTTTTGGTTCCAAGAACACAATAAAAAAGCTCCCGAATTTAACTTTAACGTAAGGAAATGACATTATTAAACCAGTAGGAAAAGTTAAAAATTTAGGCGTCTGGTTTGATCAAAACATGTCTTTCACATCCCACGTGAAGAAAACATGGAGGAAAATTAACGGTACATTGATGTTCCTTCACCGCGTGAAGAACATGCTTGACGAAAAAACTAGATCATTAGCTATCCAATCTTTGGTGTTATCCTGCTCTGACTACTGTGACTTGGTCTGTGGAGATGTACCTAAAGGTCTTCAAACAGAGCTACAGAAATGTATGAATTTTGCTGCTAAAGTAGTATGCAAAGGAAATTTCAGAAAGAACAATCATACAATACCTCTCATGGAAAAGCTTAACTGGACCCCGATAGAACAAAGACTACTCATTCACAAGGTCAAACACGTATTTTCCTCTCTATATCGCCCTCAAAGTTCTGCCAACGTTGTTAAATTCTATCCACCCACTACCAAGGGTGTGAAACCTGATCGACGACACAATGTTAACATCAGTTTCCGCTCGTCCGATACTGGACAAAGGGCTCTTTCAATTTCAGGTGCATTGCTTTGGAATAAACTGCCCACGCATATGAAGAAAAACCAATAAATTAAAAATTTCAAAAAAACGTGACACAACATTTTTGCATATCAAAGTAGCAAACAAATACAGAAATCTTAGCTCCTATGCATGATTAAACAAAATTAACTTAGTAACGAAACATGCTCCATATAAGTGTCTACCATGTGTTTGTGCCACACAACTAAAGTATAAACTGAAATAGAGCTAACAATATTCAAACGAAACATACGTACATGTCAAACTCGTGCTATAATTCTTCAGCTCTGGAGTCAAATCGACTAATTTAATTTTATCAAAAACTGGGATATTTTTTACTTTTACTTTTTTTTGTTTCTGTTATATATCAGGCATATAAATTGGTGCTTTTTTTAATCTGATAAACGTTAACATGTTAGAAAGGTTTAATTTTCATAGAGCACAAAAAAATTTCTTGATAGATGATAAATTGTGTTTTGCCTAAAACTAAATAGAATTTTATATGAATTATTGTTTACTTTTCAGATTATTCTTTTTCCGAGGCATTTAGATTTATATATACATATGTATATATGTGCATATGTGTATGTGTGTGTATGTACATACATGTGATATGTGCATGTACGTATGCATGTGTGCGTATGTGTGTATGTATGTATGTATATGTATTTGTATATGTATGGGTATGTGTATGTATGTATATATATATGTATATATATGTAATTTTTTACGTTATTTTTTTAATTTTCGAATGCATAATCAAAAAAGTTATCCGTCAATGTCAGTAATTGCTAGACTACAATAAGTGACTGTGAAACCTCAGAACTTTAGTCTACTGCAGCTTTTCTTATCTATATCAACATCTAAGTATTGAAAATTTGACACATTCACTGTTATATTTTATTTTTTTACTCTCTTTCTCTGATATGCAACGCCCGTTCATATTAAACACGGTGCTTACAGATAACTGTAATAATGATTAAATTAAATCGATCATCAGTAAGCCATATCATACGGTCAACCAGTAATTAGAAATTACAATTTCAATTTAATAACAATCACAACTTTATGTTTTAAGTTTTCGCTCTCATAATTTTCCTTTTTCGGTCTTTTTCGGATGTTAAACATCCAATTCAGTTAAATGTAATGATGTCAAATCTAATCTGTTCCTAAAGAAAATTTTGCTTATCACCTAAAATGCGTATAATACCTACCACGTCAGAATTTATATGTATCACCAATGATTACCTCCTAAGTCATCATTGAAAAAACGAAGTTTCATTTGTTTCCCCATGTATATTTAACGTTCATTGCGTGATGTGAATGTTTACGTATACCCGTACGTACTGCTGTTCTATCATCTATGATACTACGCATAGAATACCGACCATTTAAGGATTTTATGATAAGGCATTTTTAAAAACCAGTGCTGTTACATTTCTTATGTACCAACTTTATTGGAAATATACGTTTTTGTTTTTGTTTTGTTTTGTTGTATTGTTGAACCTACCTGTTTTTCATCTGCAGCAGTGGTAATCTCCTCCAGGGGAGCCACCATAAACTTCAAACTCCGACCTCAAATTCACATCATGGAGTGTGAACTTATTGCCATCAATGAAGCCCTTCAATGGATATTGCTGAGTAATTGGCAGGAAAAGTATGTTATTAGGTTATTACAAAATAATGGCCGCTCGAAGGCCAACGCATGCCTCTGCAATCGGCCATTATTTTTGTAACAGCCTGATATTTTAAGTGACTCGTTAAGCTCCTCGTATCTCATACAGAATACAACGCCAAAAAATTATCTACCTTTAGTGTTTAATGTACAGGGCAAGCTGTTCAACACTGCTTTTTCTCATGGGGTTTACCTGCAGTTTATTCCAGGCCATAAGGGCATCCCTGGTAATGAGGCTACAGATGAGGCTGCAAAAAATGCCCATTTGCTAACCGCACCCTAACGCCGTCCTCTAATGAAGAAATTAAGAACCTCACCAATACTGCATTCGAAACAAAGTAAAAGACTGAGTGGTTGAGGAGTATTCAGCTGACGGGGAAGGGACGCCATCTTCTGAAAATTCGAGATAATACGGGGCAGTGGCCGTGGTCTGCACACGAGACCCGCAACATTGAGACAGCATTTGCTCGTCTTCGTGTTGGGCACACGGGGCTCACACCTCTATCGATCAGGAATGCGTCTATCTATGCCTCTATCTATCTATAGAGGTGTTGGGCTCCGGGGCTCACACCTCTATCGCTTCAGCATTGTGGAGGATCCCAATTGCTCTTTTGGTGCTGAAGAAAGTATTGACCATCTTTTTTTCTCCTACCCTTACGACGATGCAGACCGTACCACAATGAAAAATTCCTTGATTCCACTAAATGTACCATTCTGCTTGAAGAATTTACTTGGAGGTGGCCTCTTTCTGGAACCAACTCAAAAACAAAATGTTAAAATAGTTACCTACTATTTGACATCCATAAGATAAATTAAAATGACCTGAATTTTTTTAAAAATTGCAACATTTCAGAGAATTAAACGAAATCTCCGAGCAGAACCACGCAGAAAAACCTCCTGTAATCTCTTTCAGCCTGGGTGATAAACTTCAGAAAACAGTAAAACATCCTTGAAAGCATGGAGCTGCATGAACTTATCTTCGGAGCTTCAATAAAAGTGAAACAAGAAGAAGAAAAAGAGCTCGAGTACTCCTGCCAAGGCAGTACTCCTGTCCCGAAACCTCAGAAGCCTGAGTTCCTTGGAAGCCTACTAGCGCTGCAAACTCAATTTGATCTTAAAGTCACTACAGACTTTAGGACGTAATTCTTTTTGATAAACAGTTATTTATCACGTGAAATGTTGGCCAGTGTCTTTAAGATTCACAATAATAGGAGAGATATGATAACCTCTAGCACACGACGGAGGGTGAGCAACCAAACTAAGTGTAGCGCTACAAAATTTGACCGCATCCTGCGACTATTTCTTCATAGTTTCGTGGTAAAAAAATTATTTATCAGGTTGATCTTATGACATAACCTACAGTTGGAAAATAATTCTGTAAATTAAATATACGTTCATGTGTTCCTGCTTTACTACAAAGAGCACATAAACAGCTCAATTAATCGTAATCCTCTAAACTTTTAAAATAAATTTTCTGCACGATTGCTTTTACATTGAATAATCTGTAAAACAGACAGGATGAATAAAAAATCAATTTACTCGTGCATAATTTTACTGAAGTTGGCATGAAGACGTTGTGAAACTGCTATTTGTGAAACCGTTCTCATGAACAGTTAAAGAAATAGCCTTCGAGTGTGACTAAGCTTATAGGTTAAGTTACATAACAAGAGTATTTTACGAAATAATATGTAGCAATTTAAGAATTATCCATTGAGAATTTTTCTTTAGGAAATGCAAAAACCCTCCAATTACAGAGAAAAATGTATCAGTTGAAGGGTGGAAAGCACTAGTGGACTACTTGCATTTTTTCCCATGGAAAATATTTAGTAGACTACTGGATCGTAATCGCCTCTGNACCCTTGGTAGTGGGTGGATAGAATTTAACAACGTTGGCTGAACTTTGAGGGCGATATAGAGAGGAAAATACGTATTTGACCTTGAGAATGAGTAGTCTTTGTTCTATCGGGGTCCAGTTAAGCTTTTCCATGAGAAGTGTTGTATGATCGTTCTTTCTGCAATTTCCTTTGCATACTACTTTAGCATACATGTATGTATCACAGGTATTGTATTGTGGATACCAAACTGACGGATTACTATAAAATTAAATAATTTTCCCGTTATTAGCTTCTTTTTCCTACACTGACCATGTTATCGATAGATAAGATACGAAATTGAAGTTCTTTATGTATTCATGAAAAATATTTAGGTTCTGATCGTATCACAGATAGAAGTAAAAATATATTTTATTTTATAAATAATAATGTTAATTACCCTATTAAACCGCGGTATTTCCGCGGGTACTATCTAGGCCATGTTGTCGATATATAAGATATACAATTGAAGTTCTGTATATATATTCATGAAATTTTTTCATTTTAAACGATCATTCGCCGTAAATCTTTAATACCTTCGCTATACCGTATGTCCCACAAAAACCCGAACCGAGTATTTATTTTCCCGTATCAGTAATACCATCATAAGAATACCTAGGATTCTTATGATGGATGGTATCAGTAATACCATCATGAGAAATTAAATGCTTATGGTATTCTTATGATGGTATTACTGATACGGGAAAATAAATACTCGGTATGGGTTTTTGCGGGACATACGGTATAAGATAATTTAAATTAATCAAATCTTATCAAACTTATAACTCAATTATGGATCGAAAAATACCTAATTTTATCACTTTTGAACCGTGGAATTTACATGGGTTAAAATGAATAGTACATATTTATTGCACGCTATTATTGACATGATTATCACCTGTTTCTATAAATAAAATAACGAGATGTAAAAAAGTCTAAGGACTTTGCACCAAGTATTTAAGTATCTCGAGCTGGCAGACCATGACACTCTACGGATTTTACAACAAACATTTAACTATCTAACACAAGGTTACAATTTGGATTCAACTTTAATTTGACATTTAACTGATAAATAAGTTTTATATAGAATGTTAAATTATACTTGACATGTAAAAATGTCATGAATATGTACTTATTTATTGAATTTCATAAATTCTTATTATTATATTGAGCATTCATCTAGATTTCCTACGTGCTGGAATAGTTTCACATGTACAAGTGTTTTCAATTGAGATGCTAATTGCATTTCGATGTAATAAAACTACTAATATGAGCAATGCTAAGATATGAACACCATATATTGAAAGAATCATGAATATTAACTGCTGGACTTTGAAAAATAGGAGTGCTATACCTATGACTCAACTACAATTTGGCGAGTACTTGTGAAAGACGTAATAGATTGAAAATTAATTATTCTGTGCAGTAAAATTCCTAATTTATTACATTATTATCCACCTATTTAAAACACCAGTCGGACTAGTCATTTCTGATAGTACCATGGGCAAAACTGAACAATGTTTTTTTCATAAACCCTCAATTTTATCGCTTTTAAACTGCAGATTTTTTACAGGTACTATCTAGGCCATGTTATCGGTAGAAGAGATACAGAATGGAAATTTTGTATGTATTCATGAAAAACATTCATTTAAAACACAATAGTTCGTCGCAAATTTTTGATACATTCGTCTTCATAATAATCTCAAATTATTCAAATCTGAACCATGGAATTTTCACGGAAACTATCGAGAGGTAATAACATTTGTACCTACGGGAAAATATCAACAGTCCTGCGAATCAGCAACAGTGTCAATCACCAGCCCTGCCAATCACCAGTCCGGCCAATTACCAGCCCTGCAGATCACCAGCCCTGCCAATGACCAGCTCTACCAGTCACCAGCCCTGCCAATCACTAGTCCTACCAGTCACCAGCCCTGCCAATCACAAGCCCTGCCAATCACCAGCCCTACCAATCACCAGCCCTGCCAATCACCAGCCCTACCAATCACCAGCCCTGCCAATCACCAGCCCTGCCAATCATCAGCCCTGCCAATCACCAGTCCTGCCAATCACTGAGGTCACCTGTTAAAGAAGAGCCCTATGGCTACCACCCAGCCCAGCAGCACCAGCAGCAAGATGGCGACCTCCTCCACCTTCAGCACGTCCCCCAGCAGGAGCTGCTGCCGCTGCAGGGGTGCCTCTCCGCCCCTCACACCTGAGGGCAGAACACCAGCGTCGTGGGTGTCAGTTACACTTGTCAGGCGTACCTGTGCAATTACACCTGTCAGGCGTACCTGTGCAGTTACACCTGTCAGGCGTACCTGTGCAGTTACACCTGTCAGGCGTACCTGTGCAGTTATACCTGTCAGGCGTACCTGTGCAGTTACACCTGTCAGGCGTACCTGTGCAGTTACACCTGTCAGGGTACCTGTGCAGTTACACCTGTCAGGCTTACCTGTGCAGTTACACTTGTCAGGTGTACCTGTGCAGTTACACCTGTCAGGCGTACCTGTGCAGTTACACCTGTCAGGCGTACCTGTGCAGTTACACCTGTCAGGCACGCCGGCGCAGTTACACCTGTCAGGCATACCTGTGCAGTTACACCTGTCAGGCGTACCTGTGCAGTTACACCTGTCAGGGTACCTGTGCAGTTACACCTGTCAGGTGTACCTGCGCAGTTACACCTGTCAGGCGTACCTGTGAAGTTACACCTGTCAGGCGTACCTGTGCAGTTACACCTGTCAGGCGTACCTGCGCAGTTACACCTGTCAGGCGCACCTGTGCAGTTACACCTATCCAGTGCAACTGCGTACTTACACCTGTCAGGTGTACCTGTGGAGTTACACCTGTCAGACACGCCTGCACAGTTACAAGTGTCAGGCACGTCTGCACAGTTACAAGTGTCAGGCACGCCTGCACAGTTACAAGTGTCAGGCACGCCTGCACAGTTACAAGTGTCAGGCACGCCTGCACAGTTACAAGTGTCAGGTACGCCTGCACAGTTACAAGTGTCAGGCACACCTGCAAAGTTATACCTGTCAGGCATGCCTGTGTAGTAACACCTGTCAGATACGCCTGCGCAGTTACGCCTGCGCAGTTACACCTGTCAGGAACGCCGGCGCAGTTATGCCTGCGCAGTTACGCCTGCGCAGTTACACCTGTCAGGAACGCCGGCGCAGTTATGCCTGCGCAGTTACACCTGTCAGATACGCCTGCCCAGTGATGGTGCAGGTATCATTCCTAATCTGAAAGTTGAGGCGGCATCGAGTGCACCACGTGCATCCATTTGAAACCACGTGCAACGACGTGGAACCACATAGAGCCACGTACAGCCCCGTACAGCTACGTACTACTACACACTAAGTCCCCACAAAGTCCCACACAAAGTTTCAAGCACAGCCTCGTTCAGCCACGCACAGCCATGTTCAGCCACGTTCAGCCACGCACAGCCCCGTTCAGCCTCGTTCAGCCTCGTTCAGCCACGCACAGCCACGCACAGCCACGCACAGCCATGTTCAGCCACGTTAAGCCACGCACAACTACATCTAGTCCAAATAAAGGAATCATGCAGAAATGAAATTGATTTGAAGACGGTGATAAAATCTCGTTTATTGGTGATAAAAGTGCTATTTTGTAATCTTTTTTAGGTGTATTTTATTGCAGGGACGAAATAAAATGAATCTTGCAGCACGTACAGCACCAGTGAACCACAACACGACACAATGAAGACTAGGAAACACATAAACACGACACAATGAAGACTAGGAAACACAAAATACAACACGATGAAGACTAGGAAACACAAAATACAACACGATGAAGACTAGGAAACGCAAAACACGACACAATGAAGACTAGGAAACACAAAATACAACACGATGAAGACTAGGAAACACAAAATACAACACGATGAAGACTAGGAAACGCAAAACACGACACAATGAAGACTAGGAAACACAAAACACAACACGATGAAGACTAGGAAACACAAAATACAACACGATGAAGACTAGGAAACGCAAAACACGACACAATGAAGACTAGGAAACACAAAACACAACACGATGAAGACTAGGAAACACAAAATACGACACTAT
>VCRD01000503.1:0-19099 GCA_006783055.1 Trinorchestia longiramus
ATCCTCACATGTCCCTCAATCTTCAGATGTCCTCTCAATTCTCACATGTCCTCCCGATCCTCCCATCCCCAATTTCACTCCCATGTCCTCCCAATCCTTCCATGTCACCTCAATTCTCTCATATCTCCCCAATCCTCCCCTCCCCCAATCCCCTCCATGTCTCGCCAGGAGGCCACAATTACACCGCAAATTAACACGTTTTAGGAGCCGTCATGAAGCCCTCATCCGTATCCGTCACCCCTGGCTTTGCTCTCCACGGGGGCCCGTGGCCCCCCTAACCCCTTCTCTTCTCCACCCTTCCCCTACAGCAAGCCTCACTCTCCCCTCTATGCGCTATCAACAACAAAGGGAAGTAACGAGGAGAATTGAGCATCAATGAACATAGCGTCAAGAAACATAACATCAACAAACGTAACATTAACGAACATAACATCAACAAACGTATCATCGACAAACATCAACACACACATAACATCAACAAAAACATCATAGACAAGCAAAACATCAACACAAACATAATGTCAACATTAATATAACATTAACAAACATAGCATCAAAAATATATAAGTCAAGGTACGATACATACTTAGAATTACAATCAATTGAGTATTTAAACTTCATGTATATTGCAGACTTAGACGAAGCTCAACATTTTGTTTTTCCTTTCATAAGCATACGTGATGACTTGCTTTCTATATCAGTAAAGCATGTTGCCACGTAGATTAATACAGGGACACCAAAATGATGTCACACATTTGTAGATTTAATAAAACTGACATAGAATAAAGATCGAAAAGTCTGTTTGGATTTTTGGAATGCACATAATGGTAGCAGACGTGACTGCTCTATACTTTATATACGAGTATGTTTACTGTAACACGTGCAAACCTTCAGCTCGAAACCTTCAGTGAGGTATTTGATTCATGTACTCAAAAAAAGGCATTCCATCTGACGCACTGCCTACGTAAAAGTAAAGCTTAATCTATGTGAGAGCACACTGGAGAAACAAAATTCATTCTCGTTGTAATGAACTGAACATGCCGCCTTTTGGTATCCATGACTAAACAACATACGCCTGAACTCGTTCGGTCACACATTGTGAGCTACGGCTTGCTGGCGCCATCATTTCAAGAGCAATTACACGGAACCCTGCATGCGCCCTCGTCACGTGAATGCGAGGCTGCGTTGTTTGCGTTCTAATTTTTCACAGGATCCACGGCGCCACAGCCAAGTGCCGACGAGGATCCATAGCGTTCATCACTCGTAATGACCTGATGTCGTCGCTCTGCGGGGTCTTGTGGGGCTTTGTGGTGCACGGTGCCTGTGTTGCGCTCCTTCATTTCCTCTGCAACCAAAACCCACTCCAATAAAGCTGCCAAGTTTGGATAAGTGAAAATATTGCTCTCATACATCAGAAGACACCTGATGAACTGCATTCTATTACTTTGTGACTGTCAATTACGTGTGTCTATAGTTTAGAAAAAAGCGATATACGTTGTAAAGGTGAAAGCACAAGTTTAGCCCTAGCAACCTCAGTTCATATCCCTCACTGCTCAACCCCCCCCAAGCGTTACATCTACGGTCATTTGCAGACCCCCTCCAAGGGTCTTCAATGGGCTGCATTTGCTTCCATGAAAAGCTCGGTAGTTGTTCCTGAACACCAACCACTAAAACATGCAAGAGTGATAAAGGTGAGCCTGATAAGTGATCCAGAAACGTCCTTGCTGGGGTGCGGTGTAAAGGAACTCTGTTGAAGTGCTGTTCTCAAAGGCCTTGATTGTCTGACACGGAGGGATTATACAGAATTTGGCGGTGGGTGAACAAGACATCAACACAGTAATTAAATCCGTACTTCACGAGACTCCAAAAAAACGCCCAATAAATAAATTGAGGGACTAAGTGAGATCAATTTCAACAGGAAGGAATTGTAATACATGTGAGATAAAACTAGATATCATTCATGTTACTAGGAATTTAAGCCTCACAGTGTGTACAGTTGTAATAGCGGTATGTAATGTGTCAAATACGGCATTAAAGAAATGACTAGCTAAAGTTCAAAAATTAGTTGAAACGTGACCATCAAAAAACTCAAAGAGAGAAAAAAATTTACTCGATCTGTTTGTAACAACTTGAATGGCAGAAGCGCAAATGGAAAGATGTTATTGATAACGAATGATGCAGACAAGCTTTGTTCAAGAGGGTTCCTCTTCCCGTTGTAAAGGCAGGAGTGATGTGTGGTCGGCAGGCTGAAGCAGATAATAAGACAGCTTTCAGCCTACTAATCGCTCAATAATCAATACATCAGCATTGGCCTCACGCGCCTCCTTATGGCATAAGGCACCTGGGCTGCGGTTGTGACTGATCATGGCAAGCGGACTGATGATCTCAGTATAGGAAGTTTATGATGCCGCCAGAGCGAGTATATGATCCCGGCCGAGCAAGTATACCATGAGGAGCAAAATAATACAACACGTCGATTAAATCGCCAGATTGCACATTTATAGACCACGTAAAATTATGAAAATTTGACTATATATAAGCAATAGAATTAAAAAGTTAATAATATGTCAAAAACCCACAAATATTTAATAGAAAAATATATAAGAACGTATAAAAAATACGTGAATAAAAGTTTACAATACCCGACTTTTTCTAGATATTATACATGAGAATTATTGTAGAATTATTCCAAAATCTTCTAATACATTCTACTATTTGGAAACCGAACTTTTGTCAGCATTCATCTCCAATAACGTGTCTTTGATACAGCAGCTCTCGTTCTGAAACGTCGTAAGCATGGGTGAGAATAAGGACATCAGCCAAGATCTTCGCAAACGTATTTTGGAGCTCTATAATGAAGGTTTGGAATATTTGAAGACAAGTGCACAACTGTGTGTTCCTATAGCCTCGGTTGGAACCATAATACGTGAGTGGAAATGCCGGAATACGACTCTCAGCAAGCCTCGAACTGTCCGTCCACGGAAGAATATTAACAACCGTGCTATTCCAAAATTGGTCCGAACAGTAGTGCAGAGGCCTCAAACTACTCGTGAAGAATTGAAGGATGATCTCAAGGCATCTGGGATCGAAGCTAGTAAACACACGATCAGCAGGGTACTACGCCGTGAAGGTCTTCACTCCCGCACCCCTCATAGGAAATCTCTTCCCAGAAACGTCACATTAAGGCCAGGCTGAAGTATGCCAACGACCATTTGAACAAGCCAGCAGCGTTTTGGAGCTCAGTACTGTGGTCAGATGAAACCAAAATCGAACTATTTGGGAGAAACAGCACACACCATGTTTGGAGGCAACAAAACGAAAGAGTATAAACCAAAGTGCACCATACCCACTGTCAAGTTTGGAGGTGACTCAATCATGGTGTGGGGATGTTTCAGCTCATCATGGGTAGGTAAACTTCACATCATTGAAGGAACCATGAATGGCAGGAAATATCGTGAAATATTGGAAGAGCAACTCCTACCTTCAGCTCGTTTGTTAAAATTGAAACGTGGCTGGGAATTCCAACAAGATAACGATCCAAAGCATGCTGCAAACGAAACCAAGGACTGGCTGAGGATGAAGAAGATAAACATTTTAGAATGGCCAAGTCAATCCCCGGACATGAATCCGATTGAAAACTTGTGGAGGGAATTGAAATTGAAGATTTAGAAGATAGGTCCCAATAACATCACTGAACTCAAAGAAATTTGTATTGAAGAATGGAATAAGATTGAGCCTGAGACTTGTAAAAGGTTGGTAGTGAATTACTATACAGGTTTCGAAGCCATAAAAAATAATAAGGGCTATGCAACGAAGTATTAATGTATGTATATCTTGAAATATGTTGTAAATTTTTGTTCACATATTTATTATACATGTTCCTATATATTTTTTCTGTCAAATATTTGTGGGTTTTATATATATATTATTAACGTTTTTATACTATTGTTTATATATAGTCCAAGTTTCGTAATTGTACGTGATCTATAAATGTGCAATCTGGCGATTTTATCAACGTGTTGTATTATTTTGCTCCTCACCGTATGTATGAGGTTACCCGAACGAGCATTTGACCTGCGGGAGCAAATGTTTACAATATCGGTGACAAACAGGTTTTGAAAATAAAATAAATAATTTGCATTACTTTCTATTAAGTTCTTTACCACGGCGCATGCAAGGCTCAGTGCATTGAACGATTTGGTTAAATTTTCAGTATTCTGTCCAACGAAGCATCCCTTATTTAGCTTGATATTCTAGTCCTGAATTTTTACCGTTCTTACCTTAGACTAAAAAATGAAGCTGAAGTGATGCGTAGAACTGAAGAGCGACCTCATTTTCACTACAAGTTATGCTAGTGTTATTGGTCATC
Organism: Trinorchestia longiramus; assembly: GCA_006783055.1. Classification (NCBI taxonomy): domain Eukaryota; kingdom Metazoa; phylum Arthropoda; class Malacostraca; order Amphipoda; family Talitridae; genus Trinorchestia; species Trinorchestia longiramus. Next base: position 4,370 of record VCRD01000503.1, read on the forward strand.
AAGAGTCCGAGGCCAGTTCCATGCACGCACATCAGTGATCTGCTACAATGTGCAGCAAAATTTCTGGCCGTAAATATGTAATATTTAACGCGAGACATTAACGTCTCACTCACCGACTTCGAATTATCGCGCGGCCGGCAATGTATATAATTTGATCAGGTACGAGAATACTTGTACTAGTTTTTCTAACGCAGTGTTTTTATAATTATGTATTATCACCTGACATGTGACACTAACTTCGTGAATGTGTTGTGGCAACAGTGATACCCTCTATTTGTGCTCTCAATGATACGAGGTAACTCATAAGTGGCATTTGTCATGAAAAATGTTAGGCAATACATCTATGTTCGAGGTATGATGGAAAGTTTCTTCTTTTATTATTCCTTAAAAATTGAAAACATTTAAAATGAGTAACAATTGTAGTAGTCTAGTATTTCATCTTTCTTATTTAAGAAATGAGATAAAACACCGCTGGCAAAAAGGAACAGAATAGGGTAAATGTCAGTGGCAGTGAACGAGCTGACTGACAGAGGCCATGTTGACACAAGTAGTCGGTAATGGAGAAGAGTAAAACATGCATGCTTAGTAAAATAAGTACTCTACTCAAGCGTATCAAATTAGTCTAGAAAAACGACTGAACGTGCGAACACAGACGGAAGTCCATCACAAGAAATACCATAAACTCCACTTCTGGAAGAATTTGTGATTTACCAAACTCTCAGTGCTAGCGCGTGTATTGTATTGTGTAATGCTAACACGTGTACTGTGTTGTGTAGTGCTAGCACGTGTACTGTGTTGTGTAGTGCTAGCACGTGTACTGTGTTGTGTAGTGCTAGCACGTGTACTGTGTTGTGTAGTGCTAGCACGTGTACTGTGTTGTGTAGTGCTAACACGTGTACTCTTTAGTGCTAGGAAATGTAAATTGTAATTTGCTGTCAATACTTAAATCTGCGCCTCTACCTCACACGTGACGCGGAAAATCTCAACTGGCTCTGCATGTAGACTCTAGCCTACACGATCAAGAGTGCATTTCTCTTCTTACATCGAACTCTTTGGTACTGCTGCCATGCAGGAAGTCAAATTAAGCAAAACAGAAGAGATTGACCATACATTTTTTCTCACAAGCACAATTTTATTGTTTCGTACTATTTCAGCTGAGACCTAACTAACACCCGATTGTTATGGTAAATTTTTACATATTAGTTTTACAACCTGTTCTCCATGGTATTCGGTTTGATAAAATAAACCTCGAATAATAGTCTGTTGTAGTAATGAACGTTACAGTTTGTGTCAGATGAAGTCAAAGTAAATCGTAAGTGTTTTCGTGCAATTAAAACTATAAAAGATGTATGGTCGTCAAATAGAACTGCTTTAGAGTCGTAAGCTGAAAGAACCGTAAATCGTTACAGATCGTGCATAAATTCTCCTTCAACAACATGTATGCGTCATATAATACTTGATGCCTCATTGGTAGGAAACACACGAGACTTACTTCCTGTGAATCCGACTTCTACTGTAAACTTGTGCTGGAACTCCCAACGTCGGATGGCGTAATTAGCTAGTCAGTTATACGCCGGAGACGACGAAAGCAGGAACACGAGAACACGGACTCGGTGTTCAGTTCACCTATCAATGTCATCAGTAAACAGGATCCTTTTCTTGGCTGGTTATTCTCAGGGGTAAAATCAGGAGGATGTTTCTTTCATTTGGCAGCAATTCAGCAGCCACACGTCTCGTCGTAACTCCGAAGATGATTTAGGTAACTTTGAAGACTCGAGAAAGTGAAAATAAACATTTGAAGCGTAAAATAATCATTGTCATAGGAACGTAGACCAAGTTCATCGTGTGTATCATAATCTATGAGAATGAACATAGATGCTCTCGATAACTCTTGCATGTTAAAAAAATTTCTTGAATGCTAACTGTATCATCAAAGTTGAGCCAACTGGGTTCACATTTCCGTTCATTTATTCTTCAACTAGATAGTTCCGTCGAAATTCCCCGCTTTAGAATTACCTGATTTAAAATTATAATAAAAGCGAATGTACTCCTATTAGAGACTTACGACGAATTTTTGTGTTTTAAATGAATATTTTTATGAATATATACCAAATTTCCATTGTGCATCATATCTGGCAATAACATGGCCTAAAAAGTCCCGTGGAAATTTTACGGTTTAAAAGTGATAAAATTAAGTATTTAATAAATATAATACATTTTTCAGTTTACCGTGGTAGTATCAGAACCTTAATATTTTGCATTAATAAATACATAAATTCCATTCTGTATCTTATTTACCGATAACATGGCCGTGTGGGAGGAGAAGGCAAATAACGGGGGAAAATGGCGCACTTTATAGTAATCCGGGGCCTTTGGTATACACAATACAATGCTTACAATACATGTATGCCCGTTCCTTTGAGAAGTCAATACCAAACGTAAGATAGACAGTTTATTTCAGCATGCAGTATTTCGACTTTCGAGCATATATTTCAGAAACTATATTTGCCATCGTAATTAGGAATGAAATTTCATGGTATCTCATCTTCTTATTCAGAAGACGAATTTTCTCTCTTCTAAATCCTTAAGAGCGTGATACAGAGACTGACCAACCAACTAACCAACCAAGCAAGCAAACCGTTGTGTAGTATTATATAGTTTGATAATTATCAATCCAGTTATCCAGCGAGTAGAGAGAGAGAGAACTAGCGACGTAAGACTTAAACCACCAAAATTAAACCACTTGAGTTTATGTGGCTTGTAAGGAACGTATGACAGAAAATATTTCATCTTCATGACTTCGACTGTAAATTGAGCTCAGAATTATACGATTGAATGCTCAATAGATGCAAGCGTATAATCACTTTCTACCAAGCAGAAAGTAGAGAATGATTGTTTCATTTTTTGCGAGACTTCATCTAGGAAACCGAAAGCCGGAGAATAGTAATTATTGCTTAAGGTTGTTAAGAAGATTGGGAATATTTGTGTTATGGCGGGGATCATAAGGTTCAATGTGAGTGTAAATTTAATGGTAGTGTTTATTTCCATCCTCCTTGCTTCCTCTCGTCCACAGCATAGCTAAGATTCACTAAATCCTGAATTAAGGGAAGGACAGCTAAAACCTTGATGTGGAGACCGCCGACAAAAATAAAGGGAGAAATATTATGAGCACTGACCGTAGATTTCATACAAAAAGTTGGTGTTCTGATTTACATTTGTAAGTTTTACAGTGAATATCTGTAGAAAATAGCACGAGTAACGGCCGTGAATGCCTTGTAACGGTCATTGACTCAGCATAAGTGAGACAGAATTAGACGGTGGGGCGAGAATTAAGAGAACTCAGAAGAATTTAATGAACTCTGTTTTTAAAGGAGGTCTACCAATTCACTAGATTTTAATATCATGAAAAACTCAAGCATACCGAACTGAATTGGCATCAAAAAGCAAATGTTTTTTATCGAATCAACTAGTGAAGAAACTTACCACCAAGCGTCAGAGTTACAAACTATTCTTTCATGGCAACTGTATCTGGAAACTGAGCTCAAAAGCGTCGAATTTAATGCACAACGGATTTAGGAGGTCATACTGAAACGAGTAAAGCAATACCTCCACTGATCATACAATATAGTAATTAAATTAAGGTAATAAAATGTTCCTCCAAAAATAAAGAGTGAAACTCGATAAAAGATTATCAGGTAGAGTTGCAGCACATCCAGTCGCATGTGATACAAGGTGACCAAAAACAAAACAAGTTTTGGTACCTCGAGTTTCTAAAGTTTGTTGCTGAAAATGGAATAAATGCAGCATCCTGGAATAAAAAAAGGAATCTGAAATTTGCATATTAGTTAATTTTTTCAGTTCATTGATATAGTAAAATATTATACATTAAAATACATTGCACAGTACGTGTATAAACTACAGAACGTGGATCTAAAATTTTCTGTTTTTTGTAGGGCTTTTGCAGTTGCACTCGAAATATTTGCTAGTCAGTCTCATGATCACGTGTCTCACTGAGACGCGTTCATTGGTCTCAACTGCAACGCTGGAGCAGCGCTGACACCGTGCAGAACTTGCAGTGCTATCACAGCGACGTCCAGAAAGATCCAACTTACATAAACGGAAAGATCCGTGTTGCATACACGGAAAGATCTGTGTTGCATACACGGAAAGATCAGTCTTACATACACAGAAAGATCTGTGTTGCATACACGGAAAGATCAGTCTTGCATACACTGAGAGCTCCGTCTTTTATACACAGAAAGATCGTCTACGTGGAAGAAGACACTGTCGCATGCGCTCTGTGTCCGCGGAGGAAAATTCTAGTCGAGCTGCAGCTGTGCTCCTTAAATTGGCTCGTTTTAAGCTGTAAAATATTATTAAGAAATAAAATCTAAGGTGACAGGCTTAGAGTTATCTAATTTGTGCATTTCTGAGCCCTAAAGAAGTTGGAAGACCAAGTGTGTGTAGGTATAACATAATGACAATAGATACTCGTATACAACAGTACTAATGAATATCAATTAAAACCAGCAAGAATTGAAGAAAGATAACAGAGAATGAAGAAGCAGAGGGAAATTGAAAAGCTTCGTATTGTGATCACTAATTTTCGAGCTGTTAGGTAGTATTTCTTATTTTCTGCTTGTTGATTACTCTACCTTATTTAACAGCATCATTGAAACTGTGGAAGACAAACGTGTGTATCTAGTAAAGTCTCTACGCAGTTAGAGAGGATTTAGTTTTAGTGTTTCAATTGACGTATGTTCACAAAATAGGCAGAAATTTAAGCAGCTCTGCTAATGAATTGGGTAGGTTTACTCTACGATAGAATTGAGATCCCAAAAATGAATGTTAAATGCGTGAATACTTACACTCTTTTAATATTCCTCAATACAAATATTCTAGGTTCAGTATTTAAAGAAGTTGGTATTAAATCCTGGGATTAATATTCCTGCACCTTTACAATTTTCTTCAAAATTAGCCCTTGTGAATATTTGCCTTCAATATTTGCATCCATCAATAGTCATCGAGCCAAAACTCAGGCAAGAATGACAGGAGGTCAAAAAATTCGTAGCTACAGCTCGTTCAAAAGCTGCGTGTTATTATAATAAGAGCCAAATAATAACTGAGTTAAACAGAAGTAAGGAACACAAGAAGATGCTAAAAAATTAAACAGAAACAAATCTAGCTCTTGCAAGACTCGAAATTAGCCCATTCTGGCAGTTTGACTGAGTAGCTTCAATATAACTATCGGTCATCGTGACAGATTTGATACCAGCGAATGTTTGGTTTTAATATTGACTGCGAGTGTTCCATATTTGAGGAACTCACAAAACATCGTACAACCAAGTTTTGTCTAATAATGTGACGCACACTCGAACTAACGTACCACGAATAAGCATAATATTGCTTATACATTATGAAAAGCCCTTGATGCAGAGCGCACTACAATATGAACTGTCTTGAACTCGCATTAAGAATGAGAAAAATCAACGTGGAACGTTTGTTTCAACACGAGTGTTTTTGATCACAGTTTTTAATGTGCCAGAAATAACATCCCAACAGAAGAAATATTCCCAGCTACCTACACCGCGACATTTTTGGTCACTCGTTATTATGTTGTACGAGTAACGAGTAAATATTCAGTTCGACATTATATCCGTAACTCAAAATGATTACGGGAATGAAAGGGAATCCCAGCTTTGTGTCTCTGGATTATTCATGACGACAGTATACCAGAGCTTGAGTTCAGCAGCGCTGGATCTGTGGCCACACAGAGACTGTGAACAGAGAGTCTGGAGTAAAAGTGACAATCTCATATTTTGAAACTTCACGTCTTGACTACACATGTTGTTACCTTGTTCCGAAAGGATTAGGTGGCAGACAGTGCTGGAAATACTTCTGATTTTGGGATAATTTCTTAATGTCCGCGCACACTATGGATTATAATCAACTAAGCACACAAATGTTATACAAATAACAGCTCATGTATTTGTTTCGTTAATTCCTTTAATTCGAATATCTGACTTGAGTACCTCTTTCCACAAGGCAGCGGACCACGCAAATGCAGCCCAGCTCCCACGATACTTCATTGACAATTGACAGGTGCGACTCCATAGTATTTGTCACCGACAGTTTGGTGCCACAGACTGCTGAGAATTACGAGAACGTTTCAAAAACTGAAGTAAAGAAATGGCGAAATGAACTGTTTTACCATCTCATGATAATGGAGATTAACATTACTACCAGGGCTTCCTCCGCTTGCATTTTGGCATCAAGATGTTCCAAAAGCTTGTCCACAGATGCGTGAGAACTCTATTTTCGAATTTCTTTTATTGAGTATTTTGAGAAGCTCCCGAATTTGAAGCAAGCCTGCGATGTTTTCTCTACAAACTGGCCAGCTTTCCTATTTACAAATTTGCCACAGATATTTTTTTCTTTCAAGAATCTTCGAGGTGTTTTTCGTCGTCCTCAAAATTTCAGTTGCTCCGTTCCGTTCAAAGAATTCCACGGGTAGACCTAGTGGCCAATGGGAACCTCTCATTCCTGGCCAATAGGGGAGTTCCAGTCTCACAACGATGACCAATCAAATGCTGGCATATCTGTGGTTTTTATTTGTGCTTATAACTAAAGGATTCCAGTCTCCTGGAGGACTTGGAATAGGAACGCCCCTTTTTTTGGAAGCTCCGCCTATCCAACTGCTTGTTCAGATTTCCAGTTTACCCATTGAAGTGACTGTGGAGGGTATGAGGTATTTGCACAGCCTTCTTAGATCAAATTGATGTACAAACGCAGCTCGAGTTCCTACTAAACTTGATATGCTGTTTCAATTGCTATACTTTATTTCAATGAACGCTGGAAAAATGCATTTCTGCCTGTGAATTTTTGTTTCCCATTGGGATCCTCCGCATGAGAAAACTTGCAAACGAGTGAAGGAGAGTGAGAACCAAATTATAACATTATTTTCATACTAAATCAAATTGATTAACGAAGTGGACAAACTCCTCACTAATCTTTGAGTTTTTACTCCTTCTCTGCAAGACGAAAGTGTAATAACAAGAGTTTTCAGTGTTGTGTAAGACAGTTTTATGCAGAGCAGTCGTCAGTGTTGTGTAGGGCAGTCGCAGTGTTGTGCAGGGCTGTATAAAATTCAAGAATTCTACTATGGATTATTGTTAGGCGAAAATTAAGAGATAGAGAGGTATTTACTTGACCCTGTGTGCTATTCTGTAATAAATGTAAAGATACTTAAGTAAAAAAATGATAACTTGTAGACCACAAATCAAAGTGGTAGATGTTGGAATTATGAATACGAAGAATATGGGGTAAAATTCTCAATAAATAGAGATATATTCTTAAAAAATTCTATTCTTTATGTTTCAAACACACACTCTAGCCTGAAATGATGCAATTCTATACTCTGATATAGCCAATTACATAATTTCTTCAAAACTGGAGTAGTTTTCTGAACTTTGATTATAACAGAAAGAAATAAGTGGAAGATTTACATATTGTAGGAAACACATCAAACTTTAATTACCAGACGAAACGTAGAAATTCTTCACAGTGCCATTGCTAAAATCAAAAACTCAGCAATCGAAATTTGAGTGAGACGTGATCGTGTAAATTATTTTCATGCCTGAATGTTCATGTGCTGCACCGCGTCTACACAGCCTGATGCACTGAGAGAAATGGCCTCAGTTCATCGCTTAGATTTGTTGGACAGTGATTTGATCACTGTAAATAGATTGTCGAACAGATACTGCACGGGGTATACTATAGGACAGATATGTGGTACACTGTAGGACAGTGATACACTGTAGGGCAAGGATACACAGCATGTAAGACAGGGATCCTCTGTTGGACAGGGATACACTGTAAGACAGTGAGACATTGTATAAGACAGTGATACATTGTAAGACAGTGATACTCTGTAAGACAGTGATACACTGTATAAGACAGTGATACACTGTAAGACAAGGATCCTCTTTTGGACAGGGATACACTGTAGAACAGTGCCAGCCATACCACATGCACTTTGTCAACCCAGGGGAGTTTTCCTTAAAAGCTCTCAATGTGTGCTTGAAGAGTATTGAAACATTTGTTATTTGGAATTAGAAGGTGATTAGGAAGGATTTCTTATTTTTGTCCATTGTATAAAGTTCAACCTTTGATCAGAGTCTTTACCGCAGCTTCTTCAATATAACGCAATTGGTTGTACATGTATTGTGAACATAATGCAGTCATGAGAACAGCAAACTAAAGTGATTGAAGTGACTAAGAACCACACTACCTTGGGTGCTTTGTTCTATCCATTCATTTGTACCACACAAAAACAAGCTACAACTTAAAAACACTTAGTAAATCTAAATAAATAAATAGATAAATAAATACGTACATAAACTCTTACAAATAAAGGCTTACATATGAATACCAGCGATAGGTTACCGTGTTCGTGTCTATGGATATATTTCGGTATACCACAATTATAAAACCAGCCGACCAGTTCCCTATACTTGCATAAAATATTCTATATCCCATCTGGAAGCTGTTAGATCTTATTCTTTGAAACTTTCAGGTCCCCAGCTATAACTTTCGTGTACTCAATCTTTTTCTTTAAAGTAAAACTCTTATAATCGTGAATTCTTTAGCATAAAATCAGTAAGTGGACAGTGTAAAATATTTTTAACGATTAATTTTAGTGCCTGAAATTCAAGCATAGGCTCGTGAAAAATGAACAGACACATCAAAGTGAGAACAACTGAACGTAAATTGAACATCTAATGTCTAAAAATCCGTATCATTAAACCCATTAGCGATGAAATACTCACAAATACACGGAAAAAATCTATTCTCAAAGCTATCACAGTAAAGGGAAAGCAAACCACTCGCGAGTATTGCTTGAGAAGAAACTTTCAGTCGTATTCGTGAAGTGGGAGTGTGGTTGGGCACCGACGTGTAGAGAGCAGCAGAATGCTGGCCAGCGCCACAGTGTTGCTCCCCATGAGCAGGATCAAAGCAGAGCGCAGCAGCCCAGTCTCCAGTCCTGAAGCCTCCGGAGGCACCACGAGCGAAGGAGACACGTCGGGGCCTTGCTGCATGGGGGGCAGCGTCAAGGTAATGTGCTTCTTCAGATAATTGGGGTGATAATACATATAACGGTAACTGCATGGTGGTGAGATCACGGTCGCTTCAAGATGGTACTATCACGGTAGATTCAAGGTGATAGCATTACGGTAGCTTGAAGGTGAAAACATTACGGTGACTCGAACGTGATAGCATCCCAGTAGCTTCAAGATGGATAACATTAGGGTAGCTGGAAGGAAATTTCTCTTGGGATACCATACTACAGAAACCTGTCTTGGTATATCAAGGGAACCTGACTTTGGATATCATGTCACAGAAATTTTTCATAGGGTATCCTGTCACAGAAACTTGTTTTGGAGTATCATGGCTTCCCGATATTAAAAGTAACTCGGTAAGCACGTCATTTGACACGATTGAACGAGGCTTTCAAAGCGAATGTACCGATTTTAAACGACTACAGTTTTAACTTTCCAAAATGATACTGGCTTTGTAGAAATCTTTACATTTAAGCCTCGTGTTGGGTTTTTATTTTAGATGTTGTCTTAACTTCAGTTCTACTAATGTAAACTTGAAAAGCTTCCCTAATAAAATTTTCAGGAAGACTGTGCTATCACTCCAATTCCGATCCTTAGATCGTACTAACTCTATGTCCCTAACTCCTTAAGGCTAATGTATGATTGAGATAAATGCGCGTGACATAAATGCCTGTTGGTGAGTGATATGCATGCACATGACTAAATTGACTTACGTGGTTAAGGTGTACGTGCATGACTGATGGATTTACTTTAGACGGCATAGAACTTCGGTGCTGAACCAAGAATGGGCCAAACGGCTCGTTCCTATTGCCTTATTCTATTCTAATTGCAGGCTTACGACTGACTAAACAGAATTTCACGCTTAACTCTTCTGTAGAATATTATGAATAATAATTTTATATGTTACTCTCGACAATAATTTGAACTTTACATCATTTACGAACAGAAATATATTCTGTGGGACTAAATATATTTGACGTGGCCCCGTGCACTTTCTCTGCGTGTAACTCTACATACAGTCAGTAACAGCGCACTTCTTGCATGATAATGTTCAGTCCCATGCTGCATAAGCTCGAAAGTATACGGCATAGTTTATAAGTAACACAATTTCATACTGATTCTTCGTTCGCAAACTCAAAATGTGTAGAAATTTATTAGATGGCCCAGTGATGTTATCTACATTAGCGAATAACTCTGGCTTTATTGCTTATAATTATTTACTTCTGACACAAAGTGGGCGTCAAATGTAATAACGAGTTGATAATAATGATAAGTTAACCCTAATACAGAGATCTATAATTGATATGCAAGTGTCTGTTGGAAATACACTTTATTTATTTTAAATTATCTTCATCAAAAAATACCCTGAACAGATATTTGGCAGAAATGAAACAGAATTTGTCTCAGGAACAGTTTCAAATAAAATATTATTGTTATTGTATATGATGTTTAACCTTCACGTCATGATAAACAGAGGCTATTGGGAGTCTCTTGTTTTCCAGTTAGTTGCATGGAAAAACAACTAGCACCGAATAACTTCTGTTTTAGAAGAAAAGTATAATATACTTCAGTTGTTATGCCAAGATATGATCCATAATATTTTTCTTAACCTTGTGAAAAAAATGTATGATAGAGTAATCTCACAATGAAGAGAAACTTAAAACCTCATTATTTATGTAAACTTTGAAAGATTAACCTCGTGACTTCTATTTTGTATCATTCAATAATGAGATTTGATACAAAATATGGTAATACTTACTTTCATGGTAATATTCCTGTGATAAAAGCTTAACCACAGCATTTGAGTAATGAAGAATAAGATTCTGGAGCAGTCTTGTGCTATATTTTACTAAACCCTATAATGTCTGTTGTTCTGTTATTCTTGTTCACGTTTTGGTGAAGAAATGTCTTTATAATGCTTGTAATTTGAGTGATTTAATCCTCGTGTCGTTAACAAAGTGAAGAATAGTAAAATTCAAAACCTACATCCGTCAAATCTAAAACTCTGTATTGATGAAAGTTTTCCTTGAACTTAGTTCGTCTAAAATCAAAATAAATTTCTGTCGTCCCTCTTGTAATTTTGTTAGGCAAAAACATTCTTATAAACAACTGTTAGAATTGATCCAAATGCTCGTTCAAGGCATTGAAGATGTAGTTTTATAGAGATGTAATTCTTTCATTGTTTTTAGAATTAACTCTGGAGTATAAAACTCCATTACCTGTGTCAAAATCACATGGAATTACATACCTTGACAATAGTACTAAGGCCTACATTGCATAGCATTTACAAGTGATATCTATCGGTTATAATTCACTCATTCTAATCGTAGGCAATAAATGATATGTAAAATAAAATTAAATTAATTAATTAAAGCATAAGCCTCATGACAAAATATTAGGTTAGCAACTAAGTTCCCGTTGTTTTTTTATTAAAAATGAGAAAAACGGTAGAAACTTAGTTGTCAAGCTAATAGCATACAGCACGAATCAAACGGTGGCAGCTGTTGCTTCATCACAAATAGGTCGGATAACTACTACTCATATTCGTACTCACGAGTACAGTTTTCAAAGAGCACAACTACTCAGTGTTTCCTCGAAAAAGCAAAATACTATAAAGGCATGCATGTTTTTATTAAGGGTTCAGTTCGATTTTCTGCTCACACTTTCATCATGCAGTTTTTCAATAATTTTAGTCAACCTGAATTTCAATAATTTACTGTAAGTTCTACAGGGTCAGGCAAAATGATCTGACACATTTAACCTACAAATTTAACCTACTAATGTGTCAGATCATTTTGCCTGACCCTCTATTTGGCATATTCAATAAAAAAGCCATTGCCATTCATTCACAAGCATTTCAACCATGGGACAAATGCCACAAATATTTTAACCAGTAGAAGACTCACATAGATTCCGCACAGACATATATTTTTATCTTGACTTCGGAACTATCTCTTTCATCGCTTGGCCATTATTTTTAAGCCCAACTTATTTACTCACCGCTGTGAGAATTTATGGAGCTTGTTGTTTAGGACATCATAGTCGCTTTTTTTCAACGATTTTACGCAGCAATATCAGCACAAATAAATTCATGTAATGTTTCTTGGGTCCTGCACGAAGAGTTAAGGTTCATATTTTGAGAAACTCCTCCATTCACTACTACTTCATTGTGAATTGAATAGTTTCTTTAGCTCTATGTCTACCGACGGTAACTAAATATAGTTCCAGCCTCAAATTTTGCAGCATATTAAGCCGAGGAAAAGAAGCAACTTTCATTGACTCACACGAACTGAAACTTTGTAGCAACACATGAAAAGTTACAACAAACTTTTAGATCGTTTGTTGATTTTCAATACAAACTGAACAAGGATTCTTTTCCAGCTTCCAGAATTTCGCAGCTATCGTTTATTTTAAGAAAGGGCCAGCTTCAAATGATCACGTGAGCTCGTCTCGGCAGTTTTTAATTCATATCTAGTGGCTTAACTTCGACTCATACTATACTGATAACTGCATTATTTTCAATATTTCTGACTTTTCTGTCACACTGCTGCCAATGAACGATAACTTGAACATTCAAATTTTCTGTTTTTTCATATTCCTAGATGTTGTATACGATGTTCTCAGTTCTCTCTTTGTATTTCAAAACATTACAAACGTCATTAGGTAAATTACTTGCGAAAGTTCCTTTGGGCTTTGAAGTGGAAGAGAGTACAACAGAACGTGTGATTACTAATGATAGATAAAACATTGTCGTCTATTTAAGAATTTTAAGCTTTCCCTCACTACCTAATGTGATCCTGTTAGAGCACAGGGGAGTGGATGAAGGTGTTGACACAGGGGCTGCTCGAGCAGTTCTTGGCCTGCATCCACACAGCACAAAATCTGCACGCATGTCGTCAAAGGGCATTCCCAGTAACAAGCTTGCCGCGCAATTCATGCCCATAATATAAGTTGAGGTTCAAAGTAATTAATTCTTATAATGGTATGAATTCTAAAGAAATATGAAGTGTATAATGAAGTCTTAATAAAGTTAATGAAGATTAAAAATTTTATAAAGTTTCTGCTCATTTAAACGCTCTGTAAGTTTCACATTACAACATTCATATATCTACATCAAAGAAATATATCGAACTATAGAATGAATTTTATTAGTGTTTGTAATAAATGTAAAAATATATATTCAAGCTCTCAAACAGGATTCATTCTTATAAGCGCAGATTTGATCCCTTTGACTAAGCTAGCAACAGCCCGTCGAATTTTTTTTTGCTCATTTCTCTATTGGCTTTGCTTGAAAGAGACTTCAAATCTTGAACTGTCGTTGGCTTGTGTTAATGGATGGATACCATCTCCTCAAAACCAGTAGTTGAGGTGGCAGACGTCGGGGTTGTGAGCAGGCCGAGACTGGTTCGATCAGCGGTTGATCACTAGATCGGACAATTTGTCCGATAAAAATGAGGTGCAGTGAGCAGGAGCACTATCCTGCTGAAAGTAGTATCCTTGCTGATTAGTATCTGATCTAACGTTAAACTACGCAATCGGTATCCCTCGGCTGTCCATAGTTGCTGCCCATGACATTATCGTTTCACCGTCTTGTATTATTGATTGATCATATAACAAAGAATTTTTAATGCTCTGGTGTCTTGAATTGTGACAGTTGCTCACTTGATTCAGGACTTTCGTTTAACGACTGTTAGCCAGCGAGTTGTATCAAATTCCTTTATAACCCATTTACCTTTCTATTTTGTGAACATTTTTATCGGTATTGGCTTCTATTTAGAAACATTTGAAACTTAGCAAAATTGTATCTTTACTCAAACAATCACAAATACTCACAAAGATCCACTATCATACAGTGAGGGGCAAAATAATACAACACATTGATTAAATCGCCAGATTGCACATTTTTAGACCACGTGCAATTACGAAACTTGAATTATATATAAACAATAGTATAAAAACGTTAATAATATATATAAAACCCACACATATTTGATAGAAAAAATATATAGGAACATGTATCATAAATATGTGAACAAAAGCTTACAATACATTTCAAGATATACATACATTAATACTTCGTTGCATAGCTTATTATTAATCAAGGCTTCGAGACGTTTATTGTAGTTCACTACTAGCCTTTTACAAGTTTCGGGCGTAATCTTATTCCATTCTTCAATGCATATTTCTTTGAGTCCAGTGATGTTATTGGGACCTCTCTTACGAATCTTCAATTTCAATTCCCTCCACAAGTTTTCTATCGGATTCATCTCCGGGGATTGACTTGGCCATTCTAAAATGTTTATCTTCTTCATCCTCAACCGTTCCTTGGTTTTGTTTGTAATATGCTTTGGATCATTGTCTTGTTCGAATTTCCATCCACGTTTCAATTTTAACAAACGAGCTGAAGGTAGGAGTTGCTCTTCCAATATTTCACGATATTTCCTGCCATTCATGGTTCCTTCAATTATGTGAAGTTTACCTACCCCTGATTGGCTGAAACATCCCCACTCCATGATTGTACCACCTCCAAACTTAACAGTGGGTATGGTGCACTTTGGTCTATACTCTTTCGTTTTGTTGCCTCCAAACATGGTTTGTGCTGTTTCTCCTA
>VCRD01000503.1:20404-50228 GCA_006783055.1 Trinorchestia longiramus
CCCACGCCACTGTGGCCTGCACCAGCACACCCTCGCCACTGTGGCCTGCACCAGCACACCCTCGCCACTGTGGCTTGGACAAGCGTGCAGAAGTCATAAGTTTTTGCACAGACTTTGATGTTCTCACGTGACAAGATGGCAAGATTTACTAGTACGGGATCGTTTAAACGTTGCTGTTGATTTTCACTTTAAGAAATCATCATGACAACCAGCGGGAGTTTTGCATTATCTCAAGATGCATCAAGTTTAGTGTTGTGTCAGTAATTAAGACACTGACTCACCAACAGACCTCACATCCTTGTCCTCTCACAGTAATAACAACAGCGCTACTGATTTCCTTGGCAGTAATGTGGTTTCATACAATAACAAACAAACTTTCAAACAACATTGAGTATTTTTTATTTGTATCTAAGAAACAGCTTTCATCATGTCCTTTACTTACCTTTAATAAGTACTGAGGGAGTAGTAATTAGAGCGTAAGTTTTGATTTTTAGTTAATCTAAATATTCAGATAACTGAAAGCAAGCAATAAATACAGCCATGAGTTTTCCATTTTCTACTCCCTACTACCCCAATAAGATTACATCAACCGTAATATTAATGTACAGATCAATGTAATAATTTCATCTACATACATAAGAGACTATGTATCTCTGTCTCTCTGTATCTGTGTGTGTGTGTCCCATTACTTCCTATCTATTACTGAAGAAAAATTATTGAACTGAAATCAGAACGGGTATGCATGTATTACAAGCATTGTGTTGTGGATAAAAAAGGCGTTGGATCAATATAAAACACGTAATTTTTTCCGTTATTAGCTTTCTTCTCTTACACGGTCATGTTATCGCTAGATAAATAGAAAATGGAAGTTCTGTATACATTCATGAAAAATATTCAGATCCTGATAACACTACGGGTAAAAGTGAAAAATGTATTTCATTTGAAAGATCCTTAATTTTATCACTTTTAAATCAACGAATTTCAACGGGTACTATCTTGGCCATGCTATTGGTAGATAAGATGCACAATGGAAGTTCTGTATATTAATGAAAAATATTCATTTACAGCACAATAATTCGTCACAAATCTTTAATGCATTTATCTTTATAATAATTTCAAATCAGTAAAATCTAAACCTCAGAACTTCCACTGGAACTACCTAGTGTAATAATATTACACCAAGCTTAATATTTATGCAATATCATGTAATAATTTTAAACCAAGCTCAATATTTATGTAATAGTGTCATAATAGTATAACACCCAGTTTAGTATTTATGGAATAAAGTCATACAATAATATTACAGTAAGTATAATATTTATGCAATAATGTCATGTGATAATCTTAGGTCATTTTATTTACAACAATTTACAAGCTACTAACATGAAAAACTTAGTACTTATATTCTTAAACTTGAAGGCATAGACTACATAAGCATAACATCAGAGTATAATGTATTATAATAAAGGAGTGGACTCGGATAACTATGATACCAGCGCATAATGCATTATAATAAAGAAGTGGACTCAGATAAGTATAATACCAGCGCATAATGCATTATAATAAAGGCGTGGACTCAGATAAGTATAATATAAGAGCACGATGGAATAAAAATAATGCATTTGATACTCGGAAACTAAGCAGTTGAACGCAAGCACTCATCTGAAAAATATCAAACATGTGTTTTTCAAAAATAAGCCCTACGTAAAATTGTTCTGTTGTGTCTCAGAAGCAAGCTTGGCTCATCTCTTTAATTGCACCCCCGACATTGTGAGCCCCGACTGTACTACAGCCACACTTGTACTCCTTGTTAGGACAACGTGTTCAGTACAACAGCTATTAGAAGCAAGCAGTTGCTGTGAATAGCTTTCAGTCTGAGTAGTGAGAAGTTAGCTACCTTATTTTAAAAAAACACTTTTGAAAAAATCGACAAAAACAATTAGAATATTAATGTAACTTTTTGATACTTTATGTTCAATATACATACATTCTTAGCATACATTCTTTCGAAATAGATTCCCGTGTGTACTCCATACTGGTGAGGCCAATGACAGTTACGCTCTTAGACCTTGGAAGTACAATACGAGACAGACAGTATGTGTCACACCGGGTCCAGCAAAATGATCTCACACATTTGCACGTTTACTAGAAGCAAAGTAGAGGAAAATCCATAAAATCTCTTTGTGCAACGAAAAAATAGTCATTATGGGTATATTTCGCCAATAGAAACACATTCCTCGTTTATCACGCTATTTTGCTTTCGTTAAGCTTACAAATGTGTGAGAAAACTTTGCTGCACCTTGTATTGGTACTAGAGCACATGTTATTTCGTTAGCAGCGTTGAGTTCAGAGACTCATAATTCGGCTGAGTTGTGGAGGCTGCAGACGCTGATGTCCCCCGCAGCGTCGTGGCACGCTTCCCACAAGACGATTTTATCGGACATCAGAGAGCAAGTGTAAGTCGCTGAGTTCCTGACTCGAGCTATCATGTAATCCGGATTACGGAGACGAGGAGGGCATGATCCGGCGCGTGCTGTCCGATCCGCACTCGCAGTCACGTGTGAAAGTGGGGCTTTCACGTGGGGTGTACGTGGTGTTATACGGGCATGTATAAGCATCATTTAATAATCATTTTTGTGACGACAGTAGAGTCGGTTTAGAACGGTTTCTAGGAGGGGTATAAGATTGCGAGCAGCGGAGGTTTCGTTCACTGAAACTCCTTGCGGTGAACACGAACTTCGGTGACAGTTGCCCGTCGATTGTACTGGAAACTGCTTTCTCTTACTGAATACTAGCTTAAATTTACGTAGGCATAACTCTAATCAATTAGTGTGACGCCATGCACGTTTCTGTTTCCCCAGAATATCGTTGCATGTTATCACTTTCGACTTTCATGTATGACTCGGTGAAGTCAGTGACTGTTTCATAAGATTTGGCTCTAAAACGGTGATCATATCACATCAGAAATGCTAAAACTGCATCATGCAGGGCAGTTAATGAACGATGAAATATTCCGCTGCAAGGTAAACTGCAAGGAAGAAAATCCTTACCGGGATTTTTTCACGAGCTAACCTTGTACATGAAGTCAAAATTATGATAAGATACACTAGTTAGGCTTCAATTAAGTTGCTGTAAGGTATCCGTAATTCATACACCAACTAAAGTACTGGAAGGTCATCTTAATTCACATACCAACCAAGTTGCTGCAAAGTAATGTCAAATTGTACACTCCATGAATTCAAAACTTGCGGCTCTCGTTCTCGTGCTAAGCTATAACGATATATTTTGTGTATTACTTCTATCTGTATTATCCCATACCCTAAATATTTTGGAAGACAAAACAGAAGATCAGCTAATGAGATGGCTCTATTCTTTATTTTTTCAAAGTTCATTTCTGAAAACCAGAGATCAGGTGGGCAGATTCTCCGTGCAAGGGTCTGACAAAATTCTCCGGCGAATTTCAACTCCATCAGAATTGAAAAATGAATTGCATAAAAATTATACAGTGGCTATGGTACATTTACCATTCCCTACAGCATGCGAAATGTCCAAAAATTATTTCTGGAAGCAGGGTTAAAATTGCATGAACCATATCTGCCTTTACGCTGGGACGGTACACACAACTACCCTGTCTCACCTCGCTCCAGACTAACACCGGTCTCTTTGGCTCGCTCCAGCTCGGCTCGGTATATCAAGCTCTCATTAATCAAAGGAAGTTCAACAAAATGAAGCGAGAGAACGATTAAAAATAATGGGTGGACACGTCAAGGGTTGAGATTTGCCGTATCATGGTTACTAATGGGCCACCTTATACACAGGCCACACCTGCGGGCCACGCAACTCTAGTTCACTAAACGTAGCTTCACATAATCTCCTCACTCCGCACCATGTGTCAACTTGGAGCTAGATTTGGTGGACCCTAGCTGTGCACTGCAGCATATATGCACGGTTATCCAACGCATGAAGGTGTGCAAATGTAAATGCTGTTTTCATAACTGCGTTCAGTGCAAAGACAGATATTTTAGAACGCTCGCAAAGCAAGTGGGAAATTCGTTACAGTGTTCAAATTTAGTCTATTTTTCTCGGTCACTCACTTTTAAAATTTAAAAGCTTTAAAATTGATAATACAGGGATCACAAATTGCCCATTTATTTGATAAAAAGTACAATTATAGATACAGTAAGACTAAATATATTCTAATTCTAATCATGACTATGACACATCATGTCAATTCAGGTATCGACAGCATGAGATAAGTCTATTTACCTAAATTTTGAACCTCATTATTATTATTAACTGTTTCCCAAGTTTTCCTCTGTGCAAACACTTGTATCATTATTCATAATAATAAAGAGCGACACTGTGCTACATAATCGTTACGTCCTCTAAATATAACGATACTGAACATTGTAAAGAAATTAATCCTTTTAAAAATCCCAACGCCTTAAATAGAAACAAATGCCCAACAGATGCACTAGCAATCTTCGTATTATGTAATTCTGCATATCGTCAGGTACTTTCAGTTATTTTTCGCTTATCTCAGGTCTAAAAGTTTTGCTTAAATTAGGGTGCTTTCAGTTATTTTCGCTTATCTCAGGTCTAAAAGTTCTGCTTGTATGAGAGTGATTTCAGTTATTTTCGTTTACCACAGGTCTAAAAGTTTTGCTTGTATGATAATGCTTTCAGTTATTTTCGCTTATCTCAGGTCTAAAAGTTTTGCTCAAATTAGAGTGCTTTCAGTTATTTTCGCTTATCACAGGTCTAGAAATTATGTTCATATTCGAGTGCTTTTTCTTATTTTCGCTTATTTGAGGTTTCTTTTTCAGTTGAGCATGAGCGGCTTGCAACACACGGCTCGTGAGAGGAGACTGGGCGTGAGTGTTACTCCATCATTTAGCGAGTAAAACTTTACTTTTTAATATACATTGCGTGTACACACGTTGTTCAACATCATATATAATTTTACCATGTTCAGCATTGCACTTTGACTGGGTTATTTTCCCCACTCTGCGTGAGGACATAGAGCGCTTTATAAAAGATACTCTCAGTGAGAATGCTTTTTTAATTGCGCTGTCTAGGCCAATTTTCCCATTTATAAGACGCAAAACTATCTCTTTATTGCGTTACTTACAATTAACCCCTGCCAACTTCCTTTTCAAGTAAGCGTCCATTTTTAATTTTTTCTTTCTCATAGCTTCGTATAACTGCATCATCTTAGAGACTCAGATCCTTCACTCTGGCAACCCAGGCAGTACGGTTGCAAAATTTAATGTTCGGACAGCTGAGCCGTACAAGCGTTGATGCCTCGCCCAGAATGTGCCCGAGAGCGAAGCGTTGCTTTACCGTGTGAGCACTCGAACGTATGATATTAGACTGTGGCAATAGCAACGAACTGAGTTGTTTATTTTGGGCTGCTACCAAAGTCCTGTGCCGTACCAACGCTTAAATTTACTGGGTTAATGAGTCCTTCGTGCGCCATTCACAGATTGCAAGTGTACTACTGCTACTTGATAATTTCTACCTTTCAAAACCCAATAAGAGTCTAAATGTAAACTCGTTACTTTCAAGCTTAGTAAACTAAAGATTCGTTTGAAGTAAATCTATCAAGATATTGATTGTTGGAACGAGATGTTGAACCAAAATCTTTCCACCACGCCGTGAAAGAAACACAGCTGGTCAGGCTGTACATGTGGTACATGCAACCTTCAGTACAAAACAGTACAATATAATGCGTGCAGTACAATGTAATACATGCAGTACAATGTAATACGTGCGATGCAATAACAACAGCTATTCTAAAACAAGAAAGTTGTTTGTGAATTCAATTCATATTAAAGAACGTATACTTTTTCACATTTTTACCGAAGTTTTGTGATGAGAAAGTAAGCAGAATTACCGTTCTAACGCGGAAACTGTTAGATGCGTGAGGCGGAAAGCGTTACGTACGAGAAGTTACGTGCATGACGACGTTAATATCTCAAGTGATGCAGTACATATGCAGTCCTTCTGCTACCGCCCGCTGAGACTTATTTAAATCTAAAGCCTCACTTCCTTTCATCTCGAGTGAGCGAGTGCATTTCGCTTTTACAGTCATGAGAATAACATAACTGAGCAGGTGCTAAATCTAATAACAAGAAGTTACTGCCTCTTTTTGCGTGGATTTGTATTCATATTCCGGTGGCACAGCAATAATTAATGGAAACTATAGGGAGTGTCTCACAGTCACGACCCTTGAGAAATACAGAATTTGTCCCTTGCTTTGCCTCAAGAGTTACGTATTCCTATGATGTTAACTCTCTAACCCTCCTCTATTGGAGGTTAGAGAGTTAACATGAGTAAAATTCGTTAAGTACTATAGAGTTAATTGGAGTAATATGATACTATAGAGAACTACAGCGTTTCCCTGAGTAACTATATTGATAACTAGAGTTACCCTGGGGAACATACTATATTGAGAATTAGTTTCCCAGAGTAACATACTATATTACGAGCTGTGGTTAACCCTGAGCAACATGCTGTGTTGGGAACTTGAGTTGTTATGAGTAACATACCATATTGAGAACTAGAGCTACCCTAAGTAACATGCGACACTAACAAGAGTTACCCTAAGTAATATGTCACACTAACAAGAGTTACCCTAAGTAACATGCCACACTAACAAGAGTTACCCTAAGTAACATGCAACACTAACAAGAGTTACCCTAAGTAACATGCAACACTAACACGAGTTACCCTAAGTAACATGCCACACTAACAAGAGTTACCCTAAGTAACATGCAACACTAACAAGTGTTACCCTAAGTAACATGCCACACTAACAAGAGTTACGCTAAGTAACATGCCACACTAACAAGAGTTACCCTAAGTAACATGCAACACTAACAAGTGTTACCGTGATAAACATTTGAACAGGACAAGAGATTAAACTCATAGTAATCGCATTTGGACAGGAGATTACCCAGAGTAACATCTGTTGAGGGCCGGAGAGTTACTCGGAATATTGACTGTATGGAGAAGGAGAGCCACGCAGTGCAGCAGCTATAGAGCCCCAGTCTGGGCCGACAATTGGTTTCCCATGGTCGCCACAATGCCAGGCTTTGTGCGGCCACCACAGCTCCTACGACACAGCGAGACTCGAGATCCAGCGTGTTCATTTCTAATCATCAGTCGAGGCTTGATTTTACATTGCATAGCTTCTCTGATCATCACTTAAGGGTTGATTTTACATTGTGATACTTTTCTTATCATCAATGAAGGGTTGAATTTACATTGCATGACTTCTCTGATCTTCCCTCAAGGGGTGATTTTACATAACGTAACTTTTCTGGCTATCCGTCAAAGGCTGGTTTTACCTTGTGTAACTTTTCCGATCATCACTCGAGAGTTAGTTAACCTTGCATGACTTCGCGTCAGTTAGGCTCGGCGTGATCGTTCATGCTAAAATGCATTTAATTTTTAACTTCGTCAATATACACGTGGGTGACCAGTTGGTTATTTACGAGGCTTACATCGCGTCTTATGAGTCATGTGTGGAAGGAGGTATTTAATTTATGGGCGTAGGGGTATTTATACCTACATGTGCGAGTAGGTATTTAATTTATAGCCGTAGATGGGCATCAATTGACTTCAAACTATTGCTCAGAATATTTCCATTTCACTTTACTATGCGACGCATGCCCCATTTTCAAGGATGAAGATTATTTAAACAATTATTTCATGAGGAAAGTTGATCATAAAAATGAAAACCCATGAAATGAACAATAAACACACTCGAATGTACACTCTCAAGCTTCACAGTTCACACGCCCCATACACGCCCAGTGTTGCTCATAACACACCTCCTCATACACTCGTGCTCTGTATGAGCCACAAAGAGACCATCTCGCGTACAAAAGAAGCCTAAAGTCATAATGTGCGAGGCTGTGATAGCCGTGTATCCCTTCTGTCGGGGGTATCGAATCAATAATAAACAGGATTGATAACGCTCTTCTGTGTGAAGATTTTCAGTCCAAGGGGAGGATGAGAGTCAAACATGTATGAGGTGTTCAAAGCCACCAGGCCTAATTCCAACGCACGTGGCTAATACGTGAGTCTTTAGTGATTAATACGTGAATTCCAACGTGCATTGATACGTGAGTCTTACGTGAAGTTCAACGCTCGTGGCTGATTCGTGAATCTTACTTGAATTCCAAAATACGGAGCTAATTTTTGAGTTTATGTAAAGCACAAAACAAGACAAGGCTTTTCCTCTACCAGCACGTGTAACAGGAACACGAAATGAAAAGTATGTCGCGGAGCTAATCGTTAAATTTCTGAAGCTAGTGATGAAATACGGTCCTGGAAGATAGATTAAAAATAAACAACTAGTTGCTAAATTTCACCTGATGAATTTACTCGTGTAACTGTACATGGAAATGGGTTATTCAAGGAAAAAATGGAATGATGTCTACGTAGTTACACAAGGTGAATTTACCATTAATATTCATGTAAAATAAAAGCAATCGACTCGCTTTTAAATATTGTATCATTTTCTAGATGCGATGATTGATGCAAATGTGAAGTTAAGCGCTGTGTGACCTGTGCTCAGATGCATGACTAGGATCAGGAAGAAACGAACTTAGGAACTACTGGAATAAATGAAGGGTTTACCTACCAAAAATCCAATAGTTGCAGCTGTGCAAGTGCATGAAATGTTCAAGATCCCCTCGCCCAAAAAAACTTTTGAAGTTACTTCTCTGACTCCGTATTAAAATTGTCTAGAATAAGTTTAGCGTTATGGTACGTTCTAAAAACAGAACTTTAATGATCAGGGTATAGATCGATATCAAGGATTAATATTTCACCCCTCGAAATCCGTTTTCAACTTACTGTACCTACTGCCGCATTCCTAGAACCAATAGAGGAAAGTTTACGTTGTCCTGTTTGTCTATCCCAATGACAAGTAATTCTTAAATTCCTCCAAGGTTGTGCCATTATTTTCTAATGCTTTAATTTGTGTTTATTTTTTCTCGCATAACTGTAATTCTGTCGAGGTGCTAGGCTTTCGCATATTCATAGCTGCACCCTCGTGAGCAAAGAAAACAAGCCATCACATGATGCATGTTTGAATTAACAGAGAGGTAATCGTTTCAAGTCAAAAAAGACTTAGTGCATAGAAGATGCAAACAACCACGAATGCTGCAGTGCTGGGTATGACAATTATGGATGAAAATGAATTGAAACACACCTACAACAATCGTGGTAATATGTTGTCTTAATGGAACAATTGACAATCATTGAAATTGTTCAAATTATCTCATTTTACTATCAAATGTGTATAGTATTCGTTATTTTCACGCGAGAGAATAGAGAATAAAAAAGGATAAGCGATAGAATAGAGGAGATTAGGCGAAGAATAGAAGAGATTAGGCGCTGTAGAACGCAGGAATGGATGAGAACGGTAGGGAAATATTGTAGAATAGAAGAGATTAAGCAAGGCAGCTTCTGAGAAACGCTGCCTAGAGAAATGATAGAGAAGAAGTATTAAGAAAACTTTTGATTTTAACTAACACATTAATTTTAGGTCATTGGCCGGAGAAGTTGATTATTAATGACGATTCCTTATTACTTTTTCTATTGAAGATGAAATGCTAGTAGTGTAAAGTGAGCTTATCCATTTCACGAACTCTTTACTATTAAATATGGAATATTTACTCTAAAATAATAATAGTTCATGTCTAACACATTAAATTAAATTCCTTCATTCGTCATGTTTGCATCTGTAACTGGTTTGGTAAGAAATTTATTTCGATATGCTGCGTTATTTTCACTTAAATGTATATCTGAAATTTCAACAATTTCAGGAACAAAGCACAAAATTATTACCACTTCTGAGAAGTTTTAGAAGTTAAAAAGGCCGTCAGCAGAGTCTCATTGTCTGCTAATTTCTTCAGCAAACGTCTTTATCTTGACTCAAGAAGTCAAAACACTTCTTACTGCCCACCTCACAAAAAAATGAACGAAGGCCCTCAAGTTCTTGTTCAGTTCCTGAATGCCTGCACAAATAAAGCATAAAGGAGGACATTTTTGAGGTTCACCAAAACTATTTCCTTTAACTGTTTGGTTTGTAAAAAACATTTCAAACCCTTGCATGGACCGTAACTACGGTGAATACATGTAGGAGAAATCTTCAACATTTTACACTCCCTGTAACTCAGTGCACATTATATGAAAAGACTGATGTTTTATTTAGTTTGTCTGATGATCCTTACATGATTTCTAATTGTTTCGCAAAGAATATTAATTTTTCCTGAATAATTTCGCCAAAGCTTTATTATCATACTTTTCGTTTCTTTGGCGTAAATATTGTAGATGCGTTTTGAGAGTTCATTAGTTAAAAAATAATTATTTTATAAGTTTGGAAACAATTTCAAGGGTTTGCTATCTTTAATATGTATCAGAAATCGAATAATGAAACTCGTTTCTACTTAGGTCGTGAACCCTAAATCTTCGTTTGAATATCAACAGATCTAAATTAATTTATTTGGTTTGTGTCATTATTATCAAACTTACTGCCAGTGTTTAAAATTTATTTCCTCTTTCTCTCAGATATAAGTATTATCAGGAATAATCAACCCTGATAACTTCAGCATTCATATTTTTTACCACCGTGGTTCACGTGCTAAGCGTCATTCCAAGCACAGAAACCAGAGGCGCATTGAAGTCAATTACTTCAAGCACTTCTTCATTGTCTTCAAGCATCGAAACTAGCGCCTGTGTGCTGCTCAATCTTTTATATTTTCTCCGTTATAACGAAGAGCCTCTTTTTGGACTCCATAAAGAAAGAATTCTTTTGACGATCACGAGTTCTGAACACCACCCACGCACCTGAGAACAACGGACACAATAATACGGGCCCGGTGGAGTCACGCCGTGCCGCCATTGTAGCTGGCATTGTCCGCTAGAGGGCTCGTTTTGTTTGACTAAACTCGCTGTGTTTCCTGCGGTCCAAACAGTCGCGCATTGTAGGAATTTGGTGCGCTGAACATAAAGAGAGTCCGCTTCGACAGATGGATGGTGTTCCACATGTGCTGCGACTGAGATTTCGTTCACTGTTTCAGCCATTGCCACCAATGACAAACGTATTCACAATTTTAATTTCGGGAGACGTCAAAATCCCTAACAACGCTACATTGGTTCAAATAAATAGTAATTCATTGAGCCAGCATCCATGTGACAAGTTTGTGAAATCGGAGTCGACATGACAAGGTTGTGGAATCGGAGTCGACATGACAGGGTTGTGGAATCGGAGTCGACATGACAAGGTTGTGGAATCTGAGTCGACATGACAGGGTTGTGGAATCGGAGTCGACATGACAAAGTTGTGGAATCGGAGTTGACATGACAGGGTTGTGGAATCGGAGTCGACATGACAAGGTTGTGGAATCTGAGTCGACATGACAGGGTTATGGAATCGGAGTCGACATGACGGTTGTGGAATCGGAGTTGACATGACAGGGTTGTAGAGCCGGGACTCATTTCGGGCTTAAGAATCAGAGTCCGAAGTTTACTATTCATGAAGGATTTCTTTATACGTGGGCAAATTTCGATATACCAGTTGATGCCAATACTTTTAGTTTCATCCGATATCGACACCAACGTTAAATTCTGAAAATTGCCTGACATATAAAAAACAATTGTTGTGCATGCACTGTAAACTTTCATGAAGAGCTGATTTACAACCAGAAGCAGATTATGATTGCAGTGTGGTGCACGTACGGTCCAAGGCGCAGCTAGTAATGAAAGGGACCACCTCGCTCCGCATCAAACGGGACCCAGACTGCGATGAGGTTGAGCAAATCAAACCGGCCAATCAGAAGTGCTGATTTCAGTGGTCATCTCACTGAACTTGTATCCAAGATACCATCAACGTCCAGCCAAACATGTCCTCATCAGTCGCCCAGCTCCCGCTGATGCAAGTTCACATTCAGGACAATGGAAGTCATACTCTGAGTGGCAATATGATGATAAACTAATTATTTTAGGCAGTAGTGTTACGGCAGTGTAGTGCTTCAGCTAGAAAACTGCTTTCGATATTTGACATTGCTGCTGATGCAAAAATGTTAATTCAATTGAATATAACATTGAGCATATTTCTCATCTAATATAGCAACTTTTCAATTTTGAAGACAGTGAGTTGGTCAAGACCGATCATTCTTAACAGGTATTTGAGTGCACCAGTTTTTACTCTTTTTACTCTCGTACCCATTTTGAAAATTTGCCTCAAGTTAATTTATGTGCTCTTTGGCATTAAACTGTTTTAACCCTTTCGGTCCCGACGGCATGTCTGGTAGCCGCAGTCATTTTTCGCCTATTAAGATGCAGAGCAACACGTGTGTCTGTGCAAACGCTGGTAGGGCAGTGCAAGCTACAGTTTGATCAGGACAATGCAATGACCGTAAAACATCACAAAGCACATTTTTTAAAATTTGATGTTAAATATGTTGAAAAGGTTCTGATATTTGCATCATGGTACCGAAAGTGTTAAAAGTCAAACCTTCAATTGAAGTAAGAAAACAATTAAGAATTTATTCGTTTCAAAACCAATGTATGTTTCAAAACCAATGACAGATATCGGTAAGGAGCTCCACTGTTCCAGACGGAAGAACTATGCAAACTGAGTCTATACGACCGAGGCCCAGGACAATTTTCATGGAAATTGAGCTCATTAATAAAAAACAATAATTTATTCAAACTTGAATAGCAAAGGAAGAATGTTAAATGATACACATTTTCGGTAATTCTCGTAATTGACAATGAAAGTTCACAGAAGTGGTATAAATACACGTGCATAAAAATCTTTTGATACTCATTAGTAATTGTGAGTCAGTTTTAGGGAACGTAACAATCCACGTTCATGAGCCCAGTTTACATTTACATTTTAAAAAGTTTACATTTATAAAAATTAAGAGCTGGAACGAAAGATTTTTCAAAACACCTTTCCACTGACACAATTTCAGCGGTCAGTGGAGATCTGCTGAATCCAGCGTCTACTGCATCTGCAGCGCCACAGGGACCTCTGACTCAACCCTCAGTGGGGAGGAGAAAGACGCTCGTATATTATCATGGCAAAGATTTTAATGTATTAATTTATTGTTAACAGCCAGAAAAATGAACATAAAGACATGGTTGTTGTAGCAGAGCATGTTAGTGGGACTACCGATATGACGTGACAACGCAACCGCCGATGCCCGTCTTCAGACTTTTAAGTGTCAGAAAACACGCTAGTGTTTCCTAGTCTGCTAATTGTGACATGGCCTGCAAAGGAAAACTGAAAAGCAACTTAATAGAAACCCTTTACAAAATTTAAACTCATTACAATTTTACAATAGAATTTTTATTTCCATATCATCTACTTTTCAAGTTTTTTTTTAAAAGGCGCCAGGAGAATGATGAGCTGAAATTGGTTTAGTAGTCCATGTAATAACATCAGCTCAAATGCGCTTACCGGCTTTGTTATAGTTGGAAGTGCAGCCGAAGTAAAGACAAAAATTGGGAGTCTATCCTGCAAATTTTAATCACATTTAGCCTTTTATCCCATTTTGGTCTCGAAAAACTTGGTGTGCACGTTAAGCGTAAACGTACACTGCGTGAGGCTTGCACACACGGGTACCACTTCACGGTCACATTACGGACCACAATGGCATACAATAGGCAACACTACCATGGTGTACGTTACAATCAAAACTGTATACCGCAGCGACACCCAACCTCCCATACAGTCGCACGCATAAATCATTTGGCAAAATTAACCAGATTTCATTTGCAAATCTAGGGTTGAAAAGACGATTAAGAGAATTCGGTAGGGGTTGAGAATCAGATGGTAATAGTTTGTTGGTTGATTTGAGAGGCAGATTTAACGAGACGAAAAAGCAGCTTCTTTGGAGAAAAAGAATGGCTTTTTCTATGGATTTGAACTATATTCCCTGAACGAGTATAATCTTTTCTTTACTTCTAGTACCCAATCACCCAATCTCCCAAGTCTTGTGCTGTAAATAGTGAACAAACATTCATTGCAATGCCGTTTTTGCAATACGAAAAGTTAAAAATATCTTTCTAAACGACTATTGCTAAATTATAGCATTGACGAACCTGAGAATAAGTTTCACAAAGCGCAGTCGAAAGGAATGTTCGAGTTTTCTGGCTCTTGAAAATCTGCATTTGGAATACGTAGATGTTTCGTTCGATGTCGGCCCAGTGCTGGTTGCATAACGACTTTGTCAGAGCTGCTGGCAAGAACAGAGGTGACGGGTGTACCCACCTGGGCACAATGGGGCACAAAGGACACCATTTTTCACTCCGTGACTTGGGCATGAACATCTACTCCCGACATGAAGTAGGGGACAAGAGGGAGCACCTCATCCAAACGTCGAGACGGGGTGTACAGAGAGGCATGAAGGGAGGGAGAGGAGGAAGTAGCTCATCCAAACGTCGAGACGGGGTGTACAGAGAGGCATGAAGTGTGGGAGAGGAGGAAGTAGCTCATCCAAACGTCAAGACGGGGTGTACAGAGAGGCATGAACTGGGTTAAGGTCAAAGTGAAGAAAGGAGGCCCATTTGGGGTTACTCGTACCATAAACTATGTTGTTGTTCAATTATACATTCATCTGTGCAATTATACATTCCTACTATAGTATTCAGAATAGCTGTTGAAAAATATTCCTTCATCTTGTCACCCATTTGAAGTATATACTGTTTCACTTGTTGTCTAGCCTACTATGCGTGAACTTTGTCTATAGTTAAAACTATTTAAGTGATTGTAGTAACTCCGTTTCACTAATGCTACTTTTAGTAAAATAAAATAAAATAAAGATTCTTTTTTCCTAAATTTTTTGACAAAACGTTTCATTTCAATGTTATTTCTAATAAAAACGAAGAAAAAAGAACGACGAATAGAAGTGTATGTTGGGACTGCCCGAATACCCTCCAACAATGTTAAAATAACTCATCATCCGTGGGTGTAGTAAAAGAGGCTCTAAAACATTGAAGTACTACATCCCAAGACGAGGAAAAGTGCAATAAAAGATGTAGAGAATGAAATGTAATACTCATTACTAAATCTCAAAGCCAACAGTAATAACAATTGCATAAAAACATGATTCGTTATGTAACTAAGAGCACTCACGCACACAGCACTTCATTAGACACAAGTCATTCTTTTTGACACGTGACAACCATCTTGTACAGGTTTTTCATTCTCCACATCATTTCCGTGAGTGTCTTTGAGGGATCTTGCTGCTCAAATTACTGTATTGCTCTTCAGAAATTCATACAGCAAAATATGTCCAATGCGTTCTTCACTTGCAGTGTACATTTGTGTCAATTAAAGCTACTTGTTATGATAATTTCAAGAAAATCTAAACGAAGAAATATTATTGTAGTGACTAAAATGGCTACGTATATGTCGTTTATAACTCAAGTTTATGTGATAATCCTTTACAATTATAACTCAAAAAACGAACAGAACGTTCGTTACAACCTGATACATGATTATAACATCCTGGTTCTCTGTTACACATGTGGCGAGAATACAACATAACGATGCGGACTGACCGAGATGAGGAGTCCGTTTAGTGCAAGACTTCGAATTTCAGTCTTGTGGAAAGGAAAATGGTTACTGCAGTTTTATTATTACTTTTAGCATGGGTACAACAACAAGAGATAAAAATTCTTTTAACTTCAAAACTTCAGTTGTTTTTCAAAAGTTTTGGCGAATAGGACTCCGAAATATTTGTTTTCTATTCACTTTTCGATTAACAGTTTAGTTGTTCTGACCACAGAAGTATCCAATCCAACGTCTGTAGCTGATTGATGAATTTTTGCAGCTCTGGGTTAAAAGTAATTTTACTGATTATTAACAAATATACAGGAAAATTTATCCCATCCAGTCTCTTCGTTCTGCGCCCAAATTGACAAACTTACAAATTAGTGACGAAGGTTTTATATTTTGAAGTTAGAGATGGCTGCACTTGATTTTAAAATTGAACTTCAGAAATGATGAATAATGATGTCAGTTTACTGAGCATCACTTTGGTTGAATGACGGCGTGGAGATAATTTACTTCATATCAAAAGCCTCATGACCCTCACAGTGCTGCTCGTCACAGCACAGACTGACTGCCCCTGTTCCAAGTTCATCCAATTACGAGGATAAAAGACGGATTATCGTGTGAGCGTGTTTACGGAGCGTGTCAATGAGGATATACATGCCGGATACACCATGTGTCGCTTCTCAGATGGTGTGCGGGTTGTGACGAGGGTGTAGCCCAGATGGTGAATTAGCACTGCACAAATAATGGAGTTTTTTCGTTACGATAGCGATACGTTCACGATGATCAGGGTGATGATGGTAGAGGAAAACAAAGTCGAAATTATGATGCAGTATTATGGATCGAGACTGTGGGGACTGAATACAATGTACATACATCGTGAAACATTGTTTTGCATCCACATTAGCAACCTTCGTATGTTTATTCATATTCAGTCAAATGATGTTGCATTAACGAAGCAACCAGCGTTATAATCATACATAATGATTTTCCAATCGATATTTTGTCTATAGTGTTAATGTATAGGAATGTTCCTATTAGGTCTGGTAGTCTTAGTAGTAAAGTCTCGCTAACCTGACATAAATACCACCCTGTATTAAGATTCCCTGACATCAGAATAGATTTTCATCAAGACTACTGGCACCCAGGCTACCTGTTGCAAAGCTAACAGCAAGACAAATTAGGTATCCTGATTACCTGAATCAAGACTGCGAGACAACAAGTTACTTCACATTAAGACTATCTGACTTCAAGACAACCTGTTAGTTCGAATACATGGCATTAAGACTATTTGACATCAAAACTCTAAATCAGTATTACTTGAGTCAAGACTACTTGACAGCAAAGCTATTAGTTAAGACTACATGGCATCAAGACAACATCTTATTAATTTATTACACAAATATGAAAAATATGTGAATCGAAACTACCTGATATCAGAACTGCTTGGAATCAAACTATTTGGCAGCAAGATTACTTGAAGTAAGGCCACCTCACATCAAGACTACCTGCCATCAAGACTACCTGCCATCAGGACTACCTGCCATCAAGACTACCTGCCATCAAGGCTACCTGCCATCAGGACTACCTGCCATCAGGACTACCTGCCATCAAGACTACCTGCCATCAAGACTACCTGCCATCAAGACTACCGTGCAGCCGAGCACTCCACCCTATAAAATATAGGCAGGACACTGCAGGGAGTCTCTCACACGACACTGAGCCCCGTCGCTGCTGCCACGACCTCCTGCTGAGCTGTGTGATCCCTCTACCCGCTGCCCTGGTGTTACACGCTGCCCTGGTGTTACACGCTGCCCTGGTGTTACACGCTGCCCTGGTGTTACACGCTGCTCTGGTGTTACACGCTGCCCTGGTGTTACACGCTGCCCTGGTGTTACCTACCAGCACAAGTACAATACATTTGCCCTCACAGCGCGGTTGTCACGACACACCAGCACAAAATACACAGTATTTCTAGTCGTAACGAAGCCTTGTTCGGACTTTTGACTTAAGAATTTACTTCTAGGCTTACAAAAGATGGACAAATTTATACATATTAAATTCAAGATGAACTATTCCTCGAGAACTCCAAATATAATCGTTAATAAGCTTACAACTGAACATTGGCATGTTATGGCCATTGCTTCTCAATTTCCAGCATTGAAACGCACTCGGCTACTGCCATGACCACTTTCATGGCCACCGTTATAGCCATCGTCATGGCCATCAACACAGCCACTATCATGGCCACCGTTATAGCCATCGTCATGGGCATCGTAATGTCCTCCTTCATGTCCACCATCATGGTCACTTTTATGGTAGCCGTCATGACAGCCATGTGAACTGTGCTCACGTATGTCTGTGCTCATGTGATGTGTATTTAAACTTTAGTCCATGTGTTGTATGCATTTCTTAATGGTAACAATCCTAAATAGTCACTATGCTCAAACATGTCATCTGTACCGTGCATGGACATAGGCCTCCAACATTATTTCATGGTGTTTTATTTATGATCCAAAGATCAAGGTACTGAATACTCCTTCACATTAAACACAGGTATGCAGAAAACCACACAAAAAATATCATTACGTTTATAGCAACGTAGACTACATTTATGAAACTTGCCCAGTTAGGGACCAGCTTTTCAAGTGCACCTGCATACGTAAACTTTGTATCGCTCTCCCAAAGCACGTCCCACCCTTTCGACCAGCAGCCACCGAAGCAGACCGTGTCCCCCACCGTCAGCTAATGATAATGTGATTGTCTTAGCACCACAGGGGCACGAGCTCGGCGTTAGCACCTCTCCCTTATTTATTTAAGTGCTCCCTCCGCGCTGGCTTTTGTTTCCACGCCTCTTTAATGAAGACACACAACTGCGGTCGGGACGCACAGGCCTTCCCTGGAACACGTCGCCGGCGGGGTGCTGTGGACGGCACAGTGCCGACCTCTACGATGCTTACGTTTTAGGGAAATTAATTTGAAAAAACAACCTCTGTCTTCGACGAGCAGTGCTGTTGTCCGTTCAAAATATGTATATTAAGGAAATTAGTAGAGAAAAAGTCTCCATTTTTGAGGAGCAGCGCTATTGTTCTGACGAGGCTTATATTGTAGGGAAATTACTGGGAAAAATACTTACTAAGTGAGTGTTAGAATTCTTTCTTTACATTTGTCAATAATAATATTTCATCGTCTTTTTTTAAAAAAATCTGTTATGAATGCACTCCCAACCATAGAATACTAGAGTGATTAAGGGATGAAGTAAAGGGACATGAAGAATGTGGATGTTGCGGATCAATTTCATCATAAATTTATATAAATTTTCCTTTCATCCCACGTCTTGAAAAAAAATGATATCAGTCACAGTTGTAAAAATTTTACATTGGATGGCAAACATTTTTTGATATTAATTAATTGGGCTAAAATTATTATCTTCAAATGATTGTAACTATTTTATTGGAAACAACCACATCGATTGATAGATTCCAAACAATGAAGCTAATTTCGTTCTTCAAATGAGGTATTATTACTCTCGTTTGTTGCCGTCATTTCAATCTAGCCCTTTTACACCATCTACAAATGAATTATTTCAGTCAGTTAACCTGAAATCGCAGCGAAGCTTCACGTTCATTTTGCGTTAGCTACAACTTATACTAAGATTAAGACTACACACTTGCATTATCTATTTGTTTAGAGATCTTTATTTTTAGTTTGACTATCTATCGATTGCAATTTTTAGTAACAAATCCTATAATTTGTCCAGAGAAGAGCGAACCTGACATCAGGGCATTAAAAATGATCCGAATCATCATAAAATTCGAAATTTCTCTGATATTATACGTAGTTTTCTATCAGCAGACAAAGGGCCTTGCAGCTAAGACATTTAGAGTTTTGAAGTAAAAGTGCAAAGATGTGGGATTATGAGACATCAGCGTAGGCAGTGTAAAAGACATGACTCGTCTTCAATCCACTTTCGGCTACAGTACATACTGTGGGGAGCAAAGTAATACAACACGTTAATTAAATTGCCAAATTACACATTTATAAACCACGTACAATTACGAAAATTGGACTATATATAAACAATCGCATAAAAAGGTTAATAATATGTCTAAAACCCACAAATATTTAATAGAAAAAATATATAGGAATGTGTATAATATATACGTGAACAAAGGTTTACAACACATTTCAAGATATACATACATTAATACTTCATTGCATAGCCCTTATTATTAATTATGACTCCAAGACGTTTATAGTAGTTCACTACCAGCCTTTTACAAGTTTCGGGCGTAATCTTATCCCATTCTTCAATGCAAATTTTTTTGAGTTCAGTGATGTTATTGGGACCTCTCTCCTGAATCTTCAATTTCAATTCCCTCCACAAGTTTTCGATTGGATTCATGTCCGGGGATTGACTTGGTCATTTTAAAATGTTTATCTTCTTCATCCTCAACCATTCCTTGGTTTCGTTTGCAGTATGCTTCGGATCGTTGTCTTGTTGGAATTTCCATCCACGTTTCAATTTTAACAAACGAGCTGAAGGTAGGTGTTGCTGTTCCAATATTTCACGATAGTTCCTGTCATTCCTGGTTCCTTCAATGATGTAAAGTTTACCTACCCCTGATGGGCTGAAACATCCCCACACCATGATTGAGCCACCTCCAAACTTAACATTAGGCATGGTGCACTTTGGTTAATACTCTTTGTTTTGTTGCCTCCAAACATGGTTTGTGCTGTTTCTCCCAAATGGTTCGATTTTGGTTTCATCTGTCCACAGTACTGAGTTCCAAACCGCTACTGGCTTGTTCAAATGGTCGTTGGCATACTTCAGCCTGACCTAGACGTGACGTTTCTGGAAAAGAGGTGTGGGAGCGAAGACCTTCACGGCGTAGTGCCCTGCTGATCGTGTGTTTGCTGGCTTCGGTCCCAGATGCCTTGAGATCATCCTTCAATTCTTCACGAATAGTTTGAGACCTCTGCACTACAGTTCGGACTAATTTTCGAGCAGCACAGTCGTTAATCTTCCGAGGACGGCCAGTTTGAGGCTTGCTGAGAGTCGTAGTCCAGTATTTCCACTTACGTATTATGGTTCCAACCGAGGCTATAGGAACACACAGTTGTGCACTTATCTTCCGATATCTCAAACCTTCATTATGCAGCTCCACAATACGTTTGCAAAGATCTTGGCTGAGGTCCTTATTCATACCCATGCTTACGACGTTTCAGGACGAGAGCTGTTGTACCAATGACACGTTATTGGAGATGAATGCTGACGAAAGTTCGGTTGCCAAATAGTAGAATGTATTAGAACATGTTGGAATAATCCTACAATGATTTTTATGTATAATATCGAAACAAAAGTCGGGTATTGTAAACTTTTGTTCACGTATTCATTATACATGTTTCTATATATTTTTCTATATAATATTTGTGAGTTTTAGATACATTATTAACCTTTTTATACTATTGTTTATATAGAGTCCAATTTTCGTAGTTGTACGTGGTCTATAAATGCGCAATCTGGCGATTTAATCAACGTGTTGTATTATTTTGCTCCCCACGGTATGTGATTGTCATTGTCAGCGTAAATGTTAACTGCAAGTTATCGTAGTGGTTAAGTAATGATCAATAACGTTCTAAAGGTCCAAACTCACTTAGCGTGAGTGTCATGTAATATAAGTATATATGAAAACTACAGACCCATACAGCCATAAAGGGACAGCTTTAAATTATCTATGTTCCAGTTAGCTCGGAATGACTCTACACTCTATTGATTTTTTCAGGCTACCCTATGTTATTTTTTCTTGAGACTATGCGTGAATCTAAGTGAATCTAAAAGTTCACGAATATCTTGAAATGAAAGGTTAATTTTTCTTTTGATTGTATTATAATATTTAATTGACATTTTGTTAAACTGCCATACAAGAAACAGACCTGAAAACAAGGTATTCTGAAAGAAAATGCCCCTACGGTTCAGTAACGCGCGTTTGTGAGAACTTACCATTAGGACATGCAATTGAGCATTGCAGCTCTATATGTTTACCTACACATTTTTACTCATGTATATCTTTACTAACTCGTAATGTCTATCAGGACGATCTACTGAGCTCACCTGAAGAAAGAGTTGGTTTAAATGATAGCTGTGATAGGAGTGCTCGACTACTAAGATTTAGTCTTCATTGAACTGGTCGCCATTATTTAGCCGATCATTAGAGTTGAGATGATCTAAGTTCAATCTGCCCATCTGCTGAGAAATAAGTTTATCTTCATTGAACAGGTCTACTACAGTTGGTTCATAAGAATCAGCCTGAAGAAAAAATTGTCAATAACGAGTCAGGTCAATAACGAGTTGATCTGAAATGATCAGTATTAGGAAGCTTATGAGAACCAATAGAAAAGTTTCCTGCTAGGTCAATAACGAGTTGATCTGAAATGATAAGTATCAGGGAGCTTATGAGAACCAATAGAAAAGATGTCCTGCTTTGTCAATCACGAGTTGATCTGAAATGATAAGTATCAGGGAGCTAATCAGAATCAATACAAAGATGTTCTTGCAATGTCAATAACGAGTTGATCTGAAATGATCAGTATCAGAGAGCTTATAAAAATCAATAGAAAAGTTGTCCTTCTAGGTCAATGAGTTGATCTGAAATGATCAGTATCAGGAGGCTTATAAGAGCCGATGCAAAAGAATCAGTGTGTAAGCTGAGGAGATCTGCGTTCAGCCCTGAAGGTAGTCTATGCTCATTTTATGGGTGTAGTTTTTGGGTTAGGTGGAGCCGGTGCTTGGTGACCAAGTGTTGGAGCGCTGCGCGGCCCCCTGCCAGCCTAAGCTATCGGAAGCAGCGGGGGCGGCAGCGCGACACACTGTAAGCATGAACTCACCACAGGGGGGCACACCGCCCCGCATCTCTGGATCTCTGCGCCGGAGGAATGAGGGGCAGGTGTGGGGGAAAGGACATTTGTGACGTGTCACCCATTAGGTGTGGAAGAAAGAGAGAATGGCAGAGTTTAAAGGAAGCATGCCAGAGGCTCCTTGTGTGCCTCCGGATGATAGCAGTTGATACAAGAAGAGAAATTGTGGTCATTTGTGAGAGATACTAGGATAAAGAAAGTGGACGATGATATATGGGCAGATTCATTACATTTAGCTGACGGGGATGTTTCTACATGCGTGGGGTAAATGATTTTACCCGGAAAGAATATGTTTAACACAGATTGAGTTGCATGTGGTCAAGAAATGAGTTATACCTATATTTCTAATGAACTTACACTTGCTCAAGATGATTTTAAATAATCAATATCCTGTACTTTATGAGTTTACAACGCGTAATCGCAATTCGTGGACTTCGAGCATGCAAAGAAATTTCTTGTAGTTTTGTACTTCATAGTTTTAAACAAAGAAGATCAGCCATGAGACCCCGTCCTTCAATGTCCAGTGTACTTAAGGTATTATGTAATACCGAGTGTGCTCGATGAATAGCTATTGTCTATGAAGAATAAGAATATCACAGAGATAAAAAAACAGTAATAACTGGATAAGTTCTGAAGTTATGGAACTGAATTTCACATTCCTGTCAAACATGTTGCTAAGTCCTTCAACGGTGTTAGGTAAAAGCTCAGCATGAAACATTTCCTAGGACATTCATGCACAAAGTAGGAGAATATACCTACCCTGTAGCTTCACATTCCTATTCTTTACGATCAAACTGATTCATCGGACTTACATGGTATATCATCACAGCTATAGCACATTTTTAAGCGCTTTTTTACAGTCCTTCGATCAAATTAGATTTATCTCTCTCCCCAGATATCTTATGACAAGCAGACTACATTTTTGAGTGCATTTCTCCATTCTATCACTTCTAAATTTGGTTTTTGGCTCTCATTTGGTATCTCAAGTGAACCAGGACACATTTTTTACCTATTTCTCCAGAAATTTGTTACACAGAAGGCCCTGTGTGTGTGCTCAGGTCACCTGCTCTCCTTCAACACCCGCCTGCCACACCAGCTCGGCTGCCTGGTGTTGCTACAGCAGTAGCGAGTGCGACTGATTTGACACTCGAGCGGTGTAGTGTCATCGAATACCGACCGCAGATAAGCAAGAAAAATATTCTCTGCTGATTTTTATGAGCGAACCCTCGCAGCTTAGGCACCCTGCATTTAAGAGGCTTGCAGTCGTGGCACAGTTGCTATTTGCTGAGTACATAGCTTTGCCGTTCATAATACAATGCACATGACTTCGCCATAAATTCAACTCGCTCTTTGGAATAAAAGAAATTTATTGGTTAGCTTTTCTGAGCACAGGGCAGGAGAGCAGACTTAATCTTGACTTTTGCAGTCGTGAACCTCTTTAATTATGCAGGGAAGTTCAATGTAAATTATATGCTATATTTGATGTTATCTTTGTGAAGAAGTTCATGCAAACCCACTAATCGAAGTTGATCGACTAACTTCATTTTGAATTACTTTGGTATGATAAGAAAGTCGTCAAAAATATGTTATTTTTCAAGTTAATTAATAATTTGAAGAAAGAAGACAAATGCGTTTAACAGAAATTTAAACATATGAATTTATTCCAGAAATTGGATTGAACAATGTTACATTGTTTCTGCTAAGGTAGCTTCCATGACAATTACATTCTCAGACTTAATAATAGACAATAATCAGGCTGAACACGTACAAAAAATTAATCTATGTTAATAATTACAGCACTTTAACTCTATTAGTGTGGCAATAACAGTGACTTACAGTGTGTATCTTAATATCAGTAGTACATAATTTTAGACCTGTACTAACACATAACTCCCAGAAAAACTATAGTGAGGAAAGACTAAGAACTTAATATTTCTTCTTTTGAGATTAGTCATACGAAGCAAGATTGAAATCAGACAGAATCTGCGGTGAGAAAGAACCGACGGCTCAATATTTCTCGTTTTGTTATTGGTCGTTCTCTAGATTGCGACCTCTATTTTTCCGTGCCAATCTTATGCCTGCTTTATCCCTTCCATACCTCAAAATAAATAACGCATACCTCACAATTAAAGCTCATGCTCTTACTTTTCTCTATAGAATATCAGCGAAAAAATTGAATATCAAGGAATCAGTCGTCAGAGAATATTGATGCTTGAAAACAACTTATTCTAGAATAAGACATGGCGTACTGTAGCAAGCTTAGGCACAACTATAACTAATTTTAAAATAAGGGATGCACGAGTGAAGTATTATAGTAATATCTCGTAGTAAGCCAGTACTAGGTCATCTCCAAAGTATTTTTCTAACATTAGTGATCCAGTTGAGTACTACGTAGCAAGATATGTCGTAGTATTAACGTAGTACACTGTAGAGTTCTGTAATAAGCTAAAGGTATACCAGCTCTTATGTCAGCTAAAAAAATCAGTCACTTAAGATTTCATATATTGCTAGGCATGTCTTAGTACCAATACACTGTCATAAGCACGAGATATCTGAAGTGAAGGACACTGAGAAGAGTCACGTCAGACCATGCCTATGTTAGACATGTCCTAGGACCAATACACTATCACAGTCTTCCAGTAATAAGTAGAGGATGTCCCTGTCCTCGTGTGAATGCCACTGAGAGAGCCACGCAACATGAGGTGCAGGATGGTTGCAAGGAAGGGAGTTGTGGAACTGTTGGCCATGCTCGTAAATCAGAGGCGCTATGAAATATGGGCAGAAGCGAAGGGCTGTGTCACCTCTACATACGAGCAAGAATTCCAGGCATGAAAGACGTGAGAGAATGCAAGGGCACGAAGCTTCTGATGAATTGCTTTGAAATAGGTTCGGGGATGCTCTTTCGAAGTTAACGACAGCGTTGAAAGCGTTTTAGAGAGCAAATTAGCTGATTTGAAGTTGAACTATTTCGCACTTCAACGTAAAGTGAGTGCGTTACAAGGTTACCAAGATTAATTTTTTGTTTTAATTGAAAACACTTAGCAAAGTAGTTCATTTGAGACAAATTCCCAAGCTTGATTTGCTGATCTGCCGATTTTGGTAGCACTTTATTTACAATTAGTTTTACAAGAATCATTTACTGCATCAGTCCTCTTCATCGCAGACAACAAAACATGTCCACGAGGGGACAAGTTCCCTTCAACCGAGTTATTTTCCACGGAAGTCCATGCATTAAGTGAGGTATGAACATAATCTCGCACGAAGAGCGTGAAAATAATAAAGTGAAAATTAAACTAGGAAAAGACGTGTGATCATTTTAATGTATGAGTATAAGAACGCATGAATATAACAATGAGTTGACGTAGTAATGCATGAACATAATGATGCATTTAAATAATAGCGCATGAATAAAATAACGTACGAAAATAATACCGTATGAATTGAATAACGTACGTTAATAATGCGGATTAGGTATATGCTTTAGAATCTTTAATTATATTAGCAGTATCGTCTCGTGATCCATGCGTTAGTAATTATATTAGCAGTATCGTCTCGTGATCCATGTGTTAGTAATTATATTAGCAGTATCGTCTCGTGATCCATGCGTTAGTAATTATATTAGCAGTATCGTCTCGTGATCCATGCGTTAGTAATTATATTAGCAGTATCGTCTCGTGATCCATGTGATAGTTTTTTTCCGTGAGCGAGTCCTTTGTCCTCACTACATCCCCCGCCTCACCCTGATCCCCCTTGCCCTGATCATCACCCCCACTGCCCCCCCTCAATGTAGAGTGGTGGGTCTCGAGCGGAGTTCATTGTCATGCTAAATCCAACACTTGCAACCCGCTCGTATATTATCAATAAATTTACCGTAACAAAATGCGGCAACGTTTTAGTCACACTCGCCTCCAATGAAGTGTCGCTCCTGACCTAATCGGACTCTGGCAAAAGTGTTCTCATTATCTCTCAGTTTCATGAATGCCGAAACGCTGCTGAGAATTTTTCTTTTTAGAGTCGGTGTGCCCATTTCACTTTCATTGGCAGGCTTGTGCGTAAGAAACTTTCATAAGACATTTTAAACTTCATTAAAACCGTTATTTTGTGCAAAATAAACTCTTTTTTTAGACATTTTGAAGTTCATTAAGACTGTTGAAGAATAGAAAGCAAATACAAGTTTTGAAATTCCTCTGTTTGTGTGATCTACTGCCAAGTATAGCAAGGACTCAAAAGCCAGAAAATAATCGCTCATGAGAGACGCTTGCCAGGTCTGGAATCTGCTTCAAAACCCGAACAAGAGATTCAAGCGCTGATAAGATCTCGGTCCAGATACAGGCAGAGCTCGGTCTGAATCACTGCCATTGACACTTCAACCTTCCGATTCTATTTCCATTTTTTTCGTTGGATATTTCTTCTTATCTTCGACAAGCGTTTTCTCACCGTCGACGTTCAGTTGTGTTTGGCGACGATTTGTGACAAGGCGACTCATATTAATTGTATATTGGTTCCAAATGACGATCAGTGTTCCACCAAGGCAAGATTGTGACCTGTTCTTTGCGTCTCGTATTAGGGAACATTTCAAGCTGTACAATTTCGTCATATTCACGAGTACCAAAAGACCAAAATGAATAACTTTTAAAATCTGTCCACCAGCGTGTAATAAGTTATTGTAATCCCCGTTTCTTATTGACGAAATAAACTTATTTCGGTGTGACGTTGGGCTCAGTTCCCGACATTCCAATGGCAATCGTACGGGGGACTTTGAGCACTCGTTCTATTTTTACGCTGATTCGATGGCTAAAAGAGAAGTGGGTTGAAGGAAGCAATGCCCTCGATGGTCCTTGCTGACTGCTGCCAACGAACGACGTAATAAAGTGGGGGCGCAACATGGACGTTAGCGCCACTCCTGCTGAGAGAGCTCACCTCAGCGT
Source organism: Trinorchestia longiramus (assembly GCA_006783055.1). Taxonomy (NCBI): domain Eukaryota; kingdom Metazoa; phylum Arthropoda; class Malacostraca; order Amphipoda; family Talitridae; genus Trinorchestia; species Trinorchestia longiramus. The sequence goes on from VCRD01000503.1 coordinate 47,837, forward strand.
GCCTTCTGAGCTCTCAAATGGCCCGGTTACTTACACCGACCATGCCCCTCAGGCTCCTTTAATATCCGCACCAAATACCATACTTGACATTATCCACCTGAGCAGATAAGCTCCTGCGACATGGAAGGTCTTCTGACTTCATATTCAGCTCAAACACGATATTGGAGTCACACCTAAACTTCGCTATAGAATTAGAAGAATTTTTTGTGATAGTTTGTTTTCACTGTAGATCGTATCTCGTATATTTTACTTCCACTGGTGACTTGGATCGTTCTTCATGGAGAAAAAAATATAAAAATTCTGCAATACCAACGCATGAAATCACGAGTGACTTGAATTTTTCTTCATGGACGGAAACTAACACAATATCAGAAATATCCAAGTGTAAAACTAATAACGGCTTCAGTTGTTCTTGATGGCAGAAGAATAATAAAATATCAGTCATACCTACTTTCCCCATTTGTCTGATCGTGTGAACCCATTGAATTGGAACTCCATAGCGAGACTTCGAGAGGCAAGTGTCGTGCGGGCGGAACTGTAAGACTTAAGAGGACAGCATTGGTCTATTGTGGACATGAGACAAGCTTTGAATGCTTGAATTATGGACCTCAAGTTCCAGATAGGAAGAGAACCAAAACTTGGAGCCAGCTGTCCATTTACCAGCGTGACAAATCGGCGGCTGGAAGCTGCGGTGCCGGACATTGTAGAGGCTTGGCTTACATGAGGAGTATTTAATTGCTGAACATTGTATGCTCGATTTCACCCGGCTGTTTATTTCGTTCATCATGCGCTTGTTTCTGATCAATAAAAGTATTCAGGTTCGTGGATCAATAAGAACGGTATCTATACACATAAGTCAATTCTCAGCTGTCTTCATACTACAACTGGTGTACTAGTGCTACATACTAGTGTGTTTATAGTAAAGGAAAATAATTCTGGAGTCTGATAAAGTTTAGAATTATTAATATGCGAAAAAAGGAGTGGCTCTCCATTTGCATGAGAGCTAGGCACAATTTTCAGTTTATTGGTCCACTCGATCGCCGGATTCGAAGTTTCTTGTTTCAGTTTAAAGTTTACTGTGTATTAATTCATTCATTAACTCAGTCATTCTTATATTTTAACAAGCAAAATTGTACTGTTTATTCATTTTTCCACTACCAGGTGCAAAACATCCTCGGGGGGCTTACAGTGGTGAATAATTTTTCGTAATTTCGATGCACGTACTTGTAACGCAACATGAAGTTCTCATAATTGAAACATAATTGACAGAAATTCATTTAAGATCAGAAAGTCGTGCAATCCCAACGCTTTCTCTGAACATTAAATAGGACGGTTTTTGTCCGATGGGATAACCACTTAACTACAAGGACCTTAAATATAGTGATTATTGTCCTGTGGGATAACTACTTGACCACAAGGACCTTAAATATTGTGATTATTGTCCTATGGGATAACTACTTGACCACAGGGACCTTAAATATGGTGATTATTGTCTTATGGGTTAACTACTTGACCACAGGGACCTTAAATATGGTGATTATTGTCCTATGGGATAACTACTTGACCACAAGGACCTTAAATATAGCAAATAAATAGAGCACGTATGGGCAAGGCGTTGACGACGCGGTCTGCGCATGTATTTGGCTGTTGGCAATATGTTAATTTTGTTTACAGCTCTTGATGTGTCGCTACAGCCACGCGAGGGCCGCTACCCACTAGGTGGCGCTATAAAATTTGGCTTACTAGGAAATACAAGAACCAGTCGTGTTCTGCAGACCGCGGCTCAGGCGCTGGTCTCGCTATTTTAGGCCTGCTCTCAAACTTCACGTAGATCTCCACTTTTTCCTAAAGAAGCTCAGTAATCATTTTGAAGCTCTTTTATTGCCATAAAAGCGAAAAGTATGAACGATTTCCTGTAATAATTTCACAGTGCTTTGATAACAATTAAATTTAACAACTTCTCGTGATAATTTTAGAGCTCATTTATAACAATTAAACATAAGCAACATCTCGTGATAATTTCAGGGCGCATTTATAACAATTAGATACACTGGATTTTGCCCTCGGCCGGTACAATGATACACGCAAGCATAAGCTACTACTAATTTATCAGAGACACAAGTGCATACTGGCTTGTAGAGTAGGATTGTCACCACACTACTGCAGCATGATATATTTATTTCAAGGATCATTTGGTAACACCGGTGACAATTTCTTGTCTTGATTGAAATACAGGGAAATTTTCTTCGTTTTCAGTGCATTCCGTTGAGCGTCAACAACAACACGAGCAACACAAACAACAACAACAACAACACCTGCTCCAGCAACAACAGCACCTCCACGACCCCCGCTGCGTCGGTGGGAGGTGGACTGAGAGGGGTGGTGGGAGGCG
>VCRD01000503.1:50570-69375 GCA_006783055.1 Trinorchestia longiramus
GAAATCATACTCAACAAATGAATAAGTTACGCTGTGGGTCATAAAAAAAACTTTTCTATGCCTAAAGCAATAGAAAACTAAAATATTAAATTGTTTAACTTCATTGAATTTTTAACCTTCGGATTATTCCTTTGTCTGTACCTTCAATCAGGATTCTGGTCAGCATTATTTCGGTTACTTCTGTGACCTAAACAACATCGTAACTTCAAGAGATTTTTATTTTCCCAGCATTATTTCCCAATGACATTCTTTCTCATTAACACTTTTCTAATAATTTTACATCCAAGACTCGCTTTTTCTTTCAATATTTCTCTGAAACAAAGTGTTCGTGCATTGCTAGTTGTGTTAAGTTGTTCAATCCTTCACGCTGCCACACATGCCACCATCTGAAATACAGGGTGGAGTAACAAAATTTCATTTTTTTTCAAAATACTGTAAAAAGGAAGTTATGTTGCCGCACCCTGTACTTACCCTGCATTCATCTTGTTGTCATACATTGTGTATTATCACATTTGTGACCTGATGTTTTGTCCTGACCTGGGTCACGTCACATTTGTGACCAGATGCCATGTCATAACCTGAGTTAAGTCACATTTCCTCCCATCCATCTTTACACATGGGACCTGTGTATGATTGATTGAGGTGCGGGTACGTGATTAAAATGCCGGTGCGTGATTAAGGTGCATGTGAGTAATTGTTGCCTTAACTTCAGACGACATGGGACTTGGGTAGTGAGCCAAAAAATGAACCAAACGACTCGTTGCTGTGAGTATATTGTATTGCATTCACGACCAGGTTTCTGCTGCGCGTGAACTGTCTGTCGTGGCACCAGAGCTGCCTGCGCTGCTGCGTGTGTCAGCTCGCCCTCGACCGTCAGCCCTCCTGCTTCATACGGGACCAGAACGTCTACTGCAAGTCCGATTACTCTAGGTATGTTGTCCTAGTCTTAATACAAGTCTGGTCTACTCAAGTCTTAGTCTAATCTAGTCTAGTCGTGTCTTCGTCTACTCAAGTCTTAGTCTAGTCTAGTCTAGTCTAGTCATGTCTTACTTTACTCAAGTCTTAGTATAGTCTAGTCTAGTCATGTCTTAGTCTACTCAAGTTTTAGTCTAGTTTAGTCTAACCTAGTCTAGTGTAATGTCGTCTGCTTCCTTCCCCAGTCTAAGCGAGCATGATACGTTCAAGTATGTTCTCGTATTACTGTGCACGAATAAATGGTTTATGTCTCTGCTGGTACACTTAATTCAGCGATAATGAGACCGAAGTAATCATAGAATAACACATATTCACTATTGTCAACACTGATATCCACTTCTCTTGTTAACTCCATTAGAGCAACTTTGGATTTGTTGGCAACAAACTTAATGAACAACTCATCAGATCACACTGAAAATTTCTGGCTGTCATGTAGGTGATAAAAATAATAATCTGAATTTGTCTCGCTAGAATACATAGAAAATGAAAAGCAAGCAAGCCTCGTGTGAGCTGCACTGCAACGTGTGGGAGTCCTTCAGTCCTAGACACAACTGCTGGCGAATTAATTTCATGTTTAATCCTTTCGCTACCGTTGGGTTAATATGTCCCAAACAAACTTTGAAAATCATTCCCTTTAGTCCCATATTCTAAATGTTTCGTTCAAAATTATGGAAAAATAAGTGCTAATTTAAGCAATATTTTGCTCAGTATGAAAATAATTTGCCCGTGAAAGAGCTAAAAAAGTTCTGCATGGTGAACCACTCAATTTTTGCAATTTATTTTGATTAATTAATTTCAAAAGAATATCTATTTATTAGGTATTGCAAATAACTTGACTTGTATGATTCATTTCTTACGTTTTGAAAATAACCTGACTATACGATTCATTTATTAAGTATTGTAAATTATTTTGACTAACCTGGTATTGCTAACAGACGGATATTTTGGAATTCATTTATCAATTATTAAAAATAACCTGACTTTGTTATTTGACTAACTTCGTACTGCTAATAACGTGACGCGTACAATTCATTTATTAAGTATTGGCAATAACCTGATTTACACAATCTCTTCATGTATGCACATCTTCTCCACCTAAATTTTTGACGCATTTATTTTCCACACAGTCGTTATTTTCTCACTAAATAGAAGTGTGCACACACTCAAGCCTGGATGCGAGCTAGACGCTCATTCACAGAGCTTTGACTGAGGATGAAGAAGTCCCTGTTGTTTGAGGAGCAAACACACCATGAACTTGACGTCTTGCAGAGTTGTACCCACTCAATTCGCTTTACATGTATAAAATCCGTCATAGCTCCTGTGATTCATGCATATTGCATACCAAACATTCCTTACGCCTAGAACCGAAACCTGGGGGAATTTTTTTCCTAGTTACCACGCTCCCCACGTTTCTGAAACAGAGGGTTACCATTCTAGGGTTAAATAATTGCTTTACTTTTTAGAAACCAAATGGTAAAGGAAGTAACTCAACATGAACTGGAGATCACACAATGCTGCACGCAGTCATTTCACTCTACATGTCTAGCACGTTTTAGCGACAGCGGTTTGTTCCTAACGAGTACGGAACGTTTCTTAAAATTTTTTTATCCCAATTAAACGTAAAATGGGCCTTACGAATGTAACATTTTGGTTGTAAATTGCCAAGTAGAGAATGCTGATTCGGAATTGAAACAAACGAGAGAAAAAGTAGAACACCGTCTAGAAGTATTTTTATTTACAAGTACGGCAGCATTCTTGTTTCCGCTTTGGAAAGCACACGCGCCGTCTCCCTCAACCCCTCATTACCGCGTTGCTTCCGACCCAGTGCTTCCTATTGACTCTGCTCGACGGCGCTCTAGGTGATCAGGGTGTTGGTTGGTGATGGTAGTGTAGTTGGTGGCGGTGGTACTCGAACGAGTTGATGATGGTAGTGTAGTTGGTGGCGATGGTACTCGAGCGAGTTGATGATGGTAGTGTAGTTGGTGGCGATGGTACTCGAGCGAGTTGATGATGGTAGTGTAGTTGGTGGCGGTGGTACTCGAGCGAGTTGATGATGGTAGTTTAGTTGGTGGCGATGGTACTCGAGTGAGTTGGTGATGGTAGTGTAGTTGGTGGCGGTGGTACTCGAGAGAGTTGATCATGGTAGTGTAGTTGGTGGCGGTGGTACTCAACAGAAGGTAAATATCGATGGTGGAAATCGTCGGTGTGGCTGGAAAGGCTGGATTTATTCCAGTAGTGGGAATATCGCGCTGGTGAAAGCACTGAAATGTGATATTGATGGTAGCACCGAAAACAATACCATGATCAAGTGGTGGGTATGATGAGATGGATGTGCTCCATAAAGCCCTGTTGCTTTGTTGTCTACGATTTTAATGTAGTTACTTTAGTCGACGAAGTATTGTTTGTACTGCAAGTGGTAATGTATTAACTCAATTTTTAAAATAATTTATATTTAATCCGTACGACTTAAAAACCAAAGCTAAATACTTATTTTTTTGCTACTCATTTAGCTCGAAGCTATACTACATTTTTCATACTAAAAATGTTGAAATATCTTTCTGGTGTTTAATTTGAAAATCTTTAAGCCATTGAATTTTTACCAAAGTCCATCAACACACGAAGAGCTTTTACACATCGAATCTTTTTCCTATGAAAAATGCTTCGTTACTATTTGGCAAATCCTCTTAATGAAACAATTTAGCATTGTAACGTAAAGAATCAACATCATTTGAAAAACTGTTCCATTTTCACCCAGTCGCAGAGCGAGATAACAACAAAACACGGATAAGGTATTAACACTAAAATTATAGTTTTGATGCTACCATTGAAAACAAAATTCTGATTCTACCATTGAAACAAATTTATAGTGCTGCCATTTAAAATAAATTTGTAATGTTACCATTGGCAACAAAATCATAATGCTGCCGTTGAAAGCAAAGTTTTAATGTTACCATTAGCTAAGAAGCGTATTTCGTGGAACCTGCACTGGACTTCTGAGACTGACTTGAAGCACTAGCTGGACTGTGCACTCAGCTGCCTCCGACAACACACAAGGCTGCGAGCGTGTCTTCATCTTGCAACTAAGTATTCCACTGAGCGAACTCTGCTAAAATTTATACGAAAAAACCCGAGACAGCGCAAAGAGACTTTAGGTTCACACACCTCACACAAGACAACGCAAGTGCCATAGAAAGACCAAAAATGCACTTTCGAATGATTGAATGCTGATAATTATTTCGAACAGCTTTTATTGCATCTGTTTTTGATGAAGTTGTGATTATTTCATTTCCTACCGCTCTTTGAGGTGCCTGCAATTATAAGCTTTTTAGGTTCTTTTAAAACTGAAAGGAATTTACTATCAACTGATGACAAAATATAATTGAAATGTATGAGATCGGGAAATTTAACGCCAATGCGTATCTCTACATACATATAAAAGTGCAGAGAATGAATATTTACTCTGGAATTGATGCAGAGATAACACCACCGTACGTTTAAAAATATCACTCGAACATTTTACTTTAAATCTACGGGATTTGATACAAATATTTCACTATCTTTTTTACGATACAGTGACAGTGTTTGCTTTGTTGCTCGCAGTGCAACTTACAGTAAGGAGCATTTCATTTTAGATGCTCTGAATTAGTCAGTAATGTTTTTCACTGTTAGTTGATGAGTCATGTATTAAACAACAGAACTAATTGTAAGAATTAAACAAGTGTTCCCTTAGCAGTGAGTAAAATGTATAACATTCAAGTGTACTTCTCAGTTGTTTTCCATTATTTATAGCATAAATATATCTTCATTGGCACGCACTTCAAATTTTTTCCTGCGTTTTTTCCTTAAAAATTAAAATTTTGCATTCAGCCAATTTTAAGTGAACTGTAGTTCAAATTTCATTGGCAATATTTAATGCAAAAGACTATGAAATAAAATTCTAATTATTGATATTTACATACTTGCGATGGCCACCACGCATTTATAGGAGCAGAAATTATGAAAAGCAAAAATTAGTATGGATAACTATTTAATTTTATCTCTCGTTCTCAAAATAGGCTCTGGCTCGCCGTAAATATGCATACAAAACAAACGTTAGTCGTTTGCATTGAAGAAAATAAGGAAAGGCTCGTCACGTTGCGTGCAAGTCATAGGTACCTTTAGTCATGTCAACATTTGACATGTGCATTAAGACAGACCCAGGTTACGTTTGGATGCTTGTACATTTACTTGCACTGTGCTATAAAACGTCGTAATAATGTTTAATATGATTAATATGAGTAACATGACTGTACAAACCTTTATATCAGTCTCATAGGTCTGTCAGCCTGAGGGCATGAAGTCTCAATGCAATAAAAGATGAGAGACCTAATGATAAAACACTTTCCTTCTACATGAAGCACGGTATATAAAAAATACTTTTGGGTCAAATCTCCTAACAATCAGAATAATTAAACATTTGGGTCGAAGCAAAGGTTAAAAATTTTGTATTTATTTTGTTCACACCACATAACGAGGTAATGTCAATTCGAAAAGAATTATTTTCAATAAAATAAGGATTGACACAGCTCAAGCATAAACTTCACAACGCTATAGACAGCTTCAGTAAAACTCTGGGGTTAAATAAACGTTGGTGCGTGGTTTGCTATGCACTGTTGAAGGTGTCTCCATCAGTTATTATTATCATGAAATGCCAGAATAAATTATTATTATCATTATATACCTGTATGAATTAATATTATCATTATATGCCTGTATAAATTATTATTATCATTATATGCCTGTATAAATTATTATTATCATTATATAACTATATACATTATTATTATCATTATATGACTATATACATTATTATTACAGTTATATGCCTGTATGCATTATTATTATTATAAGACCATATGAATTATTATTATAGTTATATGCCTGTATAAATTAGCATTACTATATAGCTGCATAAATTATTATTATTATACACCTGTATAAGTTCAAGTGTTCGTCGCCTCACCAAAAATTTGACAAGAATAATAATCTTAACTTGATAAACTTTTGACTCCAATTTAATGAAAGTGCGTGTCCATAATTCAGATTGTCCGCACAACTACAGACCGTCGTGTGTCAATCCAGTACTGTTCATAAAACCAGGCACCAGTTGTGTGCCATAGGGTTCTGCACAGTTGAATCCGGTAAAAGTATGAAATTAGGCCCCTGAAATAATAATGAAATGTTAACACCATCAACTAGCGGGGCTAAGCTGCAGTGTCAATCAAATAATTCCGATTCTTTCAATTGTATTGAACATCTTGGCGTGGTGATGAGTTTCTGAAGCTTGCGTGTCAAGCAACGCATGAGCGTCATCATGTAGCAAGAACTGACTGCGTTTTAGATATTCTCATCTGATGGATCGCTAGTTACCCTGCATATCCCTAACTCAAGGGATATGAAATTAATCAATTTCATCGTAGTCAGTGGTTTCCACCCAAAAATTATTCGTATAATGGTCGCCCTCGTCAAAACAGCCAACTCTATCTAATTTACGGTAAGAATCAGATAAGTTAGTAACTTACCCCAGAGCTATTTATCATGAGTTTAATAAAGTTATCTGATCTTCAAGAGCCCCGTGAGCACTTCCTCATACATCATTAAAAAACCAATTAAAATATGCTTAACAAAAACTAAATGCTCCCAACTCATATACTTGTAAGGGTTACTCATGTAGTGCAATATCGATGTTCTCAGGTTAGTATAGGCACGCGCATATAACTTATATCCATTGCTACGCAATGATTTATGAGACGTTTTACGAAAAAAATAGCCGCAAAATTATGCCAATAAACTACATGTTAGAGTATTTTTTTCTCCATTTTTCCAATAATTTCCAAAGGAAGCTCACGCACTGTTTACTGGAACAAGTTTTTTTGATATAGTTTTCAGAATTCTTCTTATAAACAGAATTTTTAGCTAATTTATGTTGACAAAACTTTCCCACGCGTAGAATATCTCGAAAATTTTTTGCATGAACTTGTAGCTTCAGCTTCTTTCCAAAGTTTCAACTTAATGAATATCTGGAGACAGAAAACGTGGTTTCAGGACATCAATCCCACTGTGAGCAATTTGTTTTGGATCACTGTCTTGTTCAAAATTTCAATGACTTCGCTCTGAGGAGAAGATACTTTGCTATCGTTTCTTTATGTTCGAAAATAGTTATCCTTCCTCAAATTATATTCATTTCACCAATGTCATTTCATGAAAAACATTTCGATTCCATCATACTCCAACCTCCAAACTTGAAAGCAGGGATAGAATTGAATACAGTAGAATATGACAATAGGAACAAGCCAAGTTGTATATTATTGGGTTGCTAGTTGCTACCCATGTGCCATACACTATCTGAGGTATGCTACTTCGGTGTGAAGTTACTTTTTTCCTCCAGACATGAGTTGCCATAGTCCGCCTCCAAGTTACCACATTTTAGTTTTGTTACGCTATATAACCTAACCCACGAATGAAAAGCTGATTTGCATATTTCTCAACAAATTGTAGGCCGGCAGTCATGCGTCTGCGTTTCACTAAAGTGTTTTCTTGTTGATCTCGAGTGTGGGAACACGAAAGTAAGAGCCCTGCTAATCGTATTCTTGATTATTTCAAGTCAACAGTCTTCATTCAAGTATATCATATTTCAGGTTATCTTGAGTTGTACAACGCGTCATATATGAATTTTTCTGCACTCTCCGAGACATCCATCTAGCTGCTATTCTAGCAGAAAACTAAGGTTGATTGATAAAAGTGGTGAATCTTTTGAATGTTTACATTCGTTTGTTCCATCTTCCATATCCGAGTAATAGTCATTGTGATATCTACTCGGGCATCCACATCTCCATATATTTCATGGTCACCATAATCTTGTCCATGAAGCTCTACGATCCTCTGACCAGCGTCACCCGACATGTCTCTTACCCCACCCATCTTTTACATCACCGTACTGAAGAATGTCAGTGAAGCGTGCTAGCAGTAGGTATTCTTGATCATGATTAGAACATCGTGCTGTTATAGGTGAAAAACAACAGGTCATATCAGCCAGAAGAAAAATCATAGCAAATCTTAGTTGCAGTTATAATACGTTGAATATTATTGCTCAATTTGTTTTGTCATATTTACCAATGAATTATTTTGTAAACCCGGTTTTTATAAACACTTGCATTCCCCAAAAGATTACTGAAATAAGTAAAAAGGAATAGGTTGCAGCATTTGCACAGGATGTATGAATTGCAAACTTAAATAGCAGGAGGTGGTGGTATTAATGGTATTGGTGGTGGTGGTGGTGCTGGTATTGATGGTATTGGTGGTGGTGGTGGTGGTGGTGGTGATGGTGGTGGTACCGGGAGAAAAGTAAGAGAGTCTAATACAAGATGCACCAGAAGAGAACAGATAAAGCATTAAGAGATGAAAGAGGGGAATGTAGAGATGAGCGTTGCACATGTTATGTACGTAGTTGAGGGTATCCATTAGGCTTATATGTGGGTAATACTTAAGTACCCGTCAGGGCTTTGGACAGGTCTAAATAAAATAGGAGATTTGCCTCAAGTGATGAAGTTGACCGGGTGGAGACTGACCAAACAGAGCATCAATACGCGATTGCAATCAAACTACATGGCGTTTAGAGCAAATTTGCACGTGCTCACATCTAGAATAATGAACATATTTTAGTATTATAGAGTTGCATGCATGAAGTCATTATAGATGGTGTTCATTAGTGCTAATGTACACAAGAGTAACAGCGAGCTCTCGGTGTGGTGGGTGAAACAAAGGCGAATGTTGCTATCTTATCTTAGTTCATCTGGACCAACAAACTCTGATAAGAAAATATTTAATACTTGACCACTAAGTTTAATGAGTGCAGCTGTACAGGTCTGCAACTGAATATAAGAAAGAAGTACAACAAAATATTCGCCTCAACAGCGTTATACAATCAAGGTTTTAACGCATGGTCATTTTTCCAAACAGAAAAACACTCCGTGGAAAATAATTCCCCATCAAAATACCTCTCAAGGACTTACAGATTACTTTGTTTATTAAAGTGATTGTTAGATTATCCTGTATTGTGGGTAATAATTTGCTAAACCTTCTTAAAATATGAAGCTCGAAAATATTACAAGAAATTCACCTGAAGTTTTGAGCTGAACGCTTTGGATTTGAAATACACAATACTTTATTTATAATTGTATACAGTATATAAGTCACTGAGATTAATGACCACGAAGGCATCAATGAACAAAGTGTCTCCCCTGAAAATTGTTTAGTGTGTGACGCTAAAACACCATTAATGCTATTAAGCCCCTTTACTCTGCATGAAAATAAAGCAACAAAATGTGTTCAGTGAAAACAATGAGAATAACTTGAATTAACAAGGGTCTGTTAATGAGACTCTTGCTAGTGGTCACTGCATGATTGTCATTTCAAGCGTCACACGCAGAAATGACTGATGAACGATTTGACTTGGACTAATGTCATCTTTTGTTAACTAATGACTCGAAATAACGTTAAGTGATGACACGAACTAGAATATTGGTGTTCCCTTCAGCAATATTTAAACTCGTCACTAGAGCGTAGCCTATGCAGTAAATACACATACGGAAGAATGAGGACTGAGCATGCCGTACGTCCTCTTTCTTTCCTACCGCAACTTCGATCGCCGGTCTTCCCACCTCCCTTCCAACATGAATACATTTTTTTGCCTGGCGACGGTGGTCCACAATATCCACACTGTCGAGACAGTGATTGCATTCAATCGAGCCGTCTATCTCTATCCTTTCAGTGAGCCGCAGTCGATAAAGTCAAGCAACATGTCATGGTTGCCTTTAGTGGTTACCCGATTTTAGTGTCCCGTTCTTGTGGAGGCGCGCGAACTGATAAAGTCAAGCAACATGTCACGGCGGCCTTTAACGGTTGCCTGACTTTGAGTCACACAATTGAGCGTCTTGAAGCTCCTCAAGTATCCTCCATAAATCAAAGACAAGAGACCGCCGTGGCGTCTACCTCGTATTGACGGACGCTCGGACCGCCGATGAGTCAAATCTTTGCTTCGATTCGATCAAATCGGCAGCTGCAATGACACAAACTAATTCAGATTCTGGTCTAACTTTTCATGAAAATCAGGAACTAATGCAATTGTATGTAAATTTATTTATTAACTCGAGGAAACGTGTACTGGACCAGAGGATTAATGTTATGCGGAGTATGCAAATTGGTGAACAAAGTTGAAGAACTGTGGCAGGACGAACGTGGGAACTGATTATTCAGTCGTTTCAAATAATTCCCAACTGGGTGTCCAGGAATCTCTGGTCGCGAGCAAACATTAGTTCATATCCCACCAACTTTCACTACCTAAATTAAATACAACAATCTGATCGCAGGTAATTAATGTTTCCGTGGGATTTCCACAAGTTTCAATATAAATCACTGGAGGTTTTGTTTCAGTCAGAGTAGTTTATACGTTCTGCATTCATAAAATCAGGATCATGCTGCCTATACATAGAGGGGTTACACAATGCCAAATTGTGTCTTCTGAAAGCATTTACACTTCAGAGCATGGTAAAATATTTCGTACAGAGTGCAGGTGGCGGCCTGAGTGGCCTAAATTGTGGTCCTCTCGACGTCTGAAACTTAAAATGTCACGAAAATCTCGGCTCACCCAGACAAAACCACAGCTGGCTCAGACAAAACCACAGCTGGCTCAGACAAAACCACAGCTGGCTCAGACAAAACCACAGCTGGCTCAGACAAAACCACAGCTGGCTCAGACAAAATAACAGCTGGCTCAGACAAAATAACAGCTGGCTCAGACAAAACAACAGCTGTCTCAGACAAAATAACAGCTGGCTCCAACAAAATAACAGCTGGCTCAGACAAAATAACAGCTGGCTCAGACAAAACAACAGCTGGCTCAGACAAAATATCCGCTGGCTCAGACCAAAAACAGCTGGCTCCAACAAAATAACAGCTGGCTCAGACGAAATATCAGCTAGTTCAGACAAAGCACATTAATCGCACATCAATCGACTTCTCCAGAAATTATTTCTTGCGTATGTTTTTATTTATTTTTATGACTGAGAGCAGCGCGGTAATCCAGAGAAAATTAGAATAAAAAGAAACACAATAATAGTAAAATATTGTTGATGTCATCCGGTACTGCACTCACAGCACTTCTCTCTTCTGAATGTCCATCGCTTTACTCATAAAAGTTCCCAACTCCAGTGTTCATCGCAAAATGTTCTGAAATAATTTGAGAACCTATAGCAGGGTTACTTATTTGAGTTGAATTTCTTCTATCAAATCTCTTAGTTTATAAAAGTCGATCACGTGGCCTTGTGCATGTTGTATTTTCGTTCAGGTTTCGAACTAAACTTTACGAGACTCGACAATCTTCTCTTTACCTGCAACCACTGTTTACAGCACACGAATTTAGCAAAGCTAAATAATCCTCTTTTTTATCTGCGCGAGCCCTGTTTACATCGAACAAATTTTGCAACGTTAAATAATCCTGTTCTCTACAAGTGTGACCTCTGTGTACATGAACTTGGGAATATGAATGCCCGTTAGGAGAGGCTGGACTGTTACATTGTTTAGGCGGCTCGGAGGAGCGAGCACGACCTGGAGAGAACCTCGAGTGCTGGCCAAGTCAGCATCGTGAGCTGGATGGGCTGCGACTGTTACACCATCAGATTAAAATCACGATGCCGGACTTTTGGCGGCAACAGTGGAAGTTGTAAGAATTTCCATGGGTGGGTATTGGTGATGACTCAGCAGTTTTCGAGGAGTTGTGTTCAGTCTTCTTGCTGTCGGATTAAAGCCGCCACAGCGTTTGAGAAATTGTCGTTCCAGCATCCGCATGCAACCTTTTGACCTGCCAGCGGGCTCTCCAGCCCACCCTTTCTCCATTGTCTTCTTCTTCTCTGATATCAAATTCGGCTCTCATTATATTTTTTATCATTATATTCTTTCCCATTATATTATTTTCTATGCCATTTCTGTTTTAGATTTTCTTTATTATTGCCTGGTTTAAGAACATTGTGTGCACGTCCAAGTCACTTCTAATAAAGTTTTAGTTTGATATTTCTGTTTATGTGTTTTAGACTCAAATACTTTCTTCACATTTCCTGTTTAAAGCACTTAACCATAACATTTCCATTTGATCTCATTATCAAACCTTCCTACATTCCCTCACCGTCTTACAATGACGTTTATCAGTATTGCAAAACCTTTAAATCATTTACTCCTAACTAAAATTTATTCCAGACAGCATTTCCAAAACAGTTTTTAAACATTAATTCCTCACAGATAAACGGTTGTTGCAGCACAAACCTGACCCTATACCACATTCAGGTGGTTTATTGCTAGATATTTTTACAATATTCTTGAATTTCATTTATTATTCGTCTAACACTACAAGTAACGCACTTCCTTCACTTCATTCGCACCAATTAGGCTTTTTTCTTGGATTCTACTTTTGATTCGCAAAAATATTAGCCTCTGTGATTCTCCTCACATTCCTCTATTGACTGACATACATACATCGCTTCCCTAGTGTATGTGACCATCCTGTATCATAAGATAATTTGCATTCTCTTTCACTACACTTTATCTCGTATTGCTCTCCATGTTTCCTCCCTCACAAGAAGAAACTTCTCCACGCACACCTCACACGCTGTACCTGCTGTAGCGTTATTGTCCTCCATCGAGAAATATAAATTAAAAACTTTTGTTTCGATCCTTAAAAAATTTTTAGCCGTTATTCCAGATTCCCTCGTCCGGTCGAATTCTATTTTCACTCAAGTTTTTCAATATTTTTTTCCATTATAAAGGCTTTATTTTTTTATAACGTTTCAACAGTTCCTTTCATATTTTTGATCACACTTGCTCTAAATTTCAAACAGACTAAAGTCTTTTCCATTTTCGTCTTGCACCTTACATAGATCCTTGATTGATGACCAATCCTCTCAGTTGTTTTTTTATTGATGATTAATTCTTTCAGCTGGTTCTCGATTGATGATCAATATCTTCAGCAGATCCATTACGTTGATCTACTTCCTACTGTTACTGGCCTGTATGTATTTAATCTCGTGTTTCATTAAATTTACATTTTTTATGGTATCAGTAAGATTTACCCTAGTTTTATGCCTTGACCTAGTTTTAATGGTTTTATAAACCATTTTTCAAACTCAGCCACACTTATTCCAACATCCAGTCAAGTTTCGGGTAATTTTCCTAAGGGATGAACCATTTCTGCGTAACTTATTTCCTAGTTTAGTTTAGATGCTGAAATTAATTCAACTTTTTTCCATTAATTCTGCTTTAAAAAGATTTCTTATTACCTTATTCATGCCCTTATCATCGCAGTTTACATCTTCGCACAATGTTAAAATAATTTCACATACCTCAGAATTTCAAAAATGCCTCAATAATTAGTTACGTTGTATTTTCTCAGCAAGTTATTCTGGGCGGAAATTAACCTCGCGTAATGACTGCGAAACTTGCAACGGCCACGAGAATATCTTCTCCCTTGCTTAAATACATTCATCTCATACATTGACATTTATTGTTAAAACAAAACATCCAACAAGCATAATATTGTACCTTATTTATACAGGGTGAGGCAATATATTTTTTGTATTTTTTAGTCCTCTCTCATCATTCATTTTCCCGTTAACCTTTTTTTCATTTCCTTCAGTACGAGTATTATTGTGCACGTAAGTCCGACGTTTGTTCACGGTTAAAGAATTCATCAGTGGAGAAAATGAGACTTGTCATCTCTCTTTCTTGTAAATATACTTCCATAGAGCCACCATCCTGCCTGCGTTGAAATTCTTCAAATCTTAAGCCCCACAAATGAAATTTAGAGGTTTTCATTTCTCAGTCTTTAACTCTTCGTGGAATTGATACAAGAAAAAAATAGTACAAACTCCACAAGAAATCACTAAAAGGACAAATGATTTAATATATTTCAGTGAGAGCATTAACGCTTCTGGGAGAGTTTCCAGTACACAATGAAGCTTTCTCAACCCCTGCAAAACTAACAAAAAATCAGGATGCTTTTTAGGCAAAACAAAGCCTGTTAATGAATAAATACGTGAACCAGCCGTATTTGGTATTTATTCTCTATGCTACATGAACGACTATTGTCAAAATTATATGCCTTAGTATGGTTATTAGCTAAATTCTCTCGTTGTCTGTGCCTTGACTGCGCATTACCAGAAACTCAGGGTTGTTCGTAAAAATTCATTGGCTGACCCCAGAGGGACTGCGTCTCCCCTACATCGTGCATCCCCCACCATGACTGGACAGATAAAGCAGTCCGATAAACTACCAATAGATCCTCACAACCCATTCTCCTCCTCCTCTTCCTCCTCCTCCTCCTTCTCTTCTACTCCCACCTCCTTCAATCCCCTCCTCTTTTTCTTATCCCAGTATTCTGTTGGTTGAACAAGCAATGCAACACTGTCTAGATGTATACTCGCAGGACATATTTATTCATTGCAACTTTTATTGAACTTCTATTACAAATACCGCTCATGAAAGAACACCAAGAGATCAAAATTCAGAATGCACAGTGTTTGTTCTTCATGAGAAAAACAGGTTGCGGCAACCTAACTTCCTCTTTTTAAATGCGTTTTGTTTCGAAAAAAAAAACAAGTTACGTTGCCACGCCCTGTACTAGAATGAAGAGAACGCTCGCCTAACAGCAGGGACAGTTTTCTAATTGCCTAGTTTTGTGATTAGCTCAGGCGTCCACAACTCCGTAGCTTACAGAAATAAGTCTGATCCAATACAATGGAAACTGAGCTTGAAATCAAACTAATCTAAATCACCTTGTTGATGGTAGACTGCGTCAGACTCTGACTTATTTCTCCATAAAATACGAGTATACATACCCAATCCGAATTTTTTCGTCGGTTTACCGGAGATAATCATCGATTTGCGGTGATAATCATCGTTTATAGTAGGAACTTCCTACGATGGAAATAGTACCGGTTATTACCGGTAATTATAGGTATTTCCAGACGATGAAATGTTCGCCGACGAAATAGACCGGTCTTTACAGTCTTATTCCAACCGTCATTCCAAGCATAGGGAAAAGACGATAAAAATACAGTCTTTTTCAGATAATAATTACCGGTTTATCGTAAGATATCATCGGTTTATCGTAAGAAAAGGCGATAATTACCGGTTAATTCTGACGAAAATTAGCGCCGGTCAGACGATAAAATTCGGACTGGGTAAAGCTTGCTTCACCGTCGATAAACGCACGAAAAACTAGATCAAATCTTTGCATACACTCTGAATGGTAACAGTCTGCAATAACCTGTGAATAAAGTTTGTATTTTACATCCAGATATTTGCATGAAGTTAGATTCGTCGTTATGAAGTAAATGGCAGCACATGTCCTCGTAATCCAGCTTTGTGATGACGACATCCATGACACACGACAATAATAATGAGAGCAAAACATGAAGTACTTGTCCTTTTCCTGCCACGTACAAATAGAGATTAAACCAGTACATAAAATCATTTTCTCAAATATCCTTCTCGTGACAGCAGTAACACTTCCATTGAGGTCATTTCTTAGAGCAGCCGTGCTCTGGCGCAAGTGCACTTAGGTTAATGAAGGCAGGAGCCATTCATCAGTGTTTTACCACATGTGCGTCACCACAGGGAAAGCATGTGTACGACATGAGCCCATAGAAGTAGCACACCTGCTCATTCTGTGCTGTGACATCACATAAGTCACTGCATATGCGGCCTCTCTATTCATTTACACCTTCACATCACACAAAATCAGCCTGTGAATCCCTTCTCTTGGTACCATTCAATGAATTACTAGCGTTATTCTGAAAGAACGTATCATTCCAAGAAAAACTAGCGTTATTGTGTGTGTAGTTATCATTCCAAGAGTGACTAGCGTTATTGTGTGTGTAGTTATCATTCCAAGAGTAACTAGCGTTATTGTGTGTGTAGTTATCATTCCAAGAGTAACTAGCGTTATTGTGTGTGTAGTTATTATTCCAAGAGTAACTAGCGTTATTGTGTGTGTAGTTATCATTCCAAGAGTAACTAGCGTTATTGTGTGTGTAGTTATCATTCCAAGAGTAACTAGCGTTATTGTGTGTGTAGTTATCATTCCAAGAGTAACTAGCGTTATTGTGTGTGTAGTTATCATTCCAAGAGTAACTAGTGTAACTCTGTGGAGCGCCTGAATATAAACTAATTTACTCAATAGTTTAGCCCTGAACTCAAATATAGAAAAGCTCCTTGGTTTCTGCAAATCAAGTCAAGCATGAGCAAAACTTTCCCTTTGTTTCGCTTATAATCTGAACTATACTATGGGACATCAATGATATCTTTAGTGTGTTTTTGCAGCATTGGTTGCATACACGTAAACGGTTACTTTCAGTTCTCTTATGAGCAAAATTACGGCACAAACTTGTGTGTTTTCAATTTGTCCTCTTGGCTGAACGAGTTTTAAGTATTTCAGCTTCAGTTCTAGATAATTCAGATCTACTTCTAGCGAATTCAGTTCTAGTTCTAGATAATTCAATTCCAGTTCTAGGTTTTTCTAACACTTTAATTCTAGATAATGCAGATGAACATTTTAATGACAGTAAATTTCACGTTGATATTTAGTGAGTCAAGTTGACTGGCGAGGTGAAGGCGAGTATCATTGGAAAATCTGGATGCTAATTCTCTTTGTGAAGAACGTAAAATAAGAGCAATATAATTGCACAACCATGACAGATGCACAACTGCCACAGCTGCACAACTGCTACAGTTACACAACTGCCACAGCTGCACACACTGCCACAGCTGCACACACTGCCACAGCTGCACACACTGCCACAGCTGCACACACTGCCACAGCTGCACACACTGCCACAGCTGCACACACTGCCACAGCTGCACACACTGCCACAGCTGCACACACTGCACAGGAGCATCACTCAAACAATCACGTGCACTGAATTGACCTGCATCTGTTGCACACAGCCATGCTCCTTCATTCCCTTCTACGACCTTCAAATGAACAGAAATTATGATTCATCTGGAGTGTCAGTAACATATACTAAGTATTCATGACCTACAATATGACGTTAGTACACTCATTAAACATGAAATAGTCATGACTTTAATTATGACTAGGATATTTATAGAACCAGAAAACAATTTTAATCATTACAAGTACATTCATAAAACTAGAAAACAAGTCATGATCTTAATTATGACAAGTATAGTTCTAAAACGTGGAATTTTTGTAGAGTCTAGTAAATTAAACTGCATTTCTGTGTCACACCGTGGAAAGTCAGACCACCTGCCTTGTGTCTTCTCCCTTCATTTTCTCACTCCTTCACTGGAGCATGTCCCAGTCATCACATATTCAAAATGGTTGTAAAAATAATTTTTCAATAGAATCACAAAATCCCAAAAGAAAATCCCTGGATTACTTTTCGCAAATAATTCCCATTATAATTTGCACGTACTGAAAATCTTTCAATGCATTTTTTCCCACATTCTGTGCCAGCAAACGACTTTCTTAATGCTTGAGGGTCTTTTTCATTCCACATGTACTGGAAATCTGTCTTGTGAACAGTAATTCTATAGCCACCATCTACTTTTAAAATTTTGTTATTTCTATACAACTCGAACAATGCTCAAAATTTTTCATTCAAACGATAATTCATTTACCGCTATCCCTCCTTCACATCTTTTAATTTCTGTGTGACTAGATATGCTGAAAAACATGCCATTTTGGTGCTAATTCTGTTACCACGTCTATCATACCACAATCCTGTATTGTTTCATAGCTCCAGAAATGCTGAAAATCTGTCATTTAGCGATAATTCTGTTGCCACATCTCCAACCATAATACTGGAATTCTTTAAAACTCGAGAAATACCAAAACGTGCCACTTTAGCTACCGCCTGTGTCCCAGTCTCCTCGGTGGCAGTTGACTTGCCAGTAACGATTAGCCGTGATTTGGTCGTCACTTCGATTGACGGGTTCCTGTCAAGCTTTTGTCCCGCCGTCCGCCCACCAACCTGCCTTGTCTGGACGATCTCTGGTCATCTAATCCACAGTATCGCTACGGCAGGGACTGGCTTCACTTCCTGATGTTAACCTCCCAGTTCTGAATTACTCCCGAATGGACATCACTTAGTTACGCAAACTTGCACTAACAATTTCCTGGTTGAGAGAGTATGGGAGGTGAATTAAATCTTGGGTTTAACAGTGATTTTCACAACGTAAAGCATGATGTATTCGTTACGTATTGTGTCGTACATGTTATCACTATGAAAGGTTTAGCATTTTCCGTCTTTCAGTTGAGAAAATAAACGCAGAGAGAGAAATTCCTAGAGCATGAAATCAATTTCGCAGATGACGATGCACTTGAGCGAGAGTTCAACCTGGTGAGTTTGTGAAATAAAACGAACAGTTTTATGCAAGATGTCAGGATGTCGTAGAGCAGGAGAGGAAGAAACAACAGTTAATGTGCAGTTAAATCGACTGACAATTTCCACACGAAACAGTATTATTTGATTAATAAACTTTTTTCATTTTTAACCAATATTACCAGAAAGTGCAATAAAATAAAGTTGAAACAAGGGCCACTCAGGAAGGTCACTGCCATTGCTCCCATCTACAGACCTATACAGCTCTGATGCTGTAGGACTGAACTATCCCTAACTTACTCTCCCCATGTCCCCCATGTCCTCCATGTCCCCCATGTCCCCCATGTCCCCCATGTCCCCCATGTCCCCCATGACCCCCATGTCCTCCATGTCCTCCA
>VCRD01000503.1:69457-82323 GCA_006783055.1 Trinorchestia longiramus
TGTCCTCCATGTCCCCCATGTCCCCCATGTCCTCCATGTCCCCATGTCCCCCATGTCCCCCATGTCTCCCCTCTTGTTGATGTCAGAGGTCTCCACGAACCCTCAACTTTTCGAGACATGATACTTGTGCAAAAATTAACATTTTTGAATAAAAGCCGTTGCGTATTATGCATATGTGTGTGTGTGTCTGTGTGTATGTGTGTGTGAGTGTGTTTGATGTCATGCACTATGGGAAAGATAGGAGAAAATTCAAATTTTTGAAGCTTAGAATCTTTAAACTCAGTTTTTTATAAATATCTGCGTATCAGAACTACAATTTTAAAAACATTACATTCATATATTTTCAGTGCACGTATTTTAAACATCGTATTGTGTGCCCTGAGGGCATTGAATTGTTATCAAATATGAGACTTTTGTCGTTATTAGCCCTCTTCCCTTTCAATATGAAGACTCCTTTCATTTCAATATTCCATGATGATGGCTGAAACAACGCAATTCATTACAAAACACGAGAATTTTTCCCCGTCTGGGACTACTAGTTATACTCGTACTGTAATGTGCATGATAATGCTTTGATTTGATCCGGCCACAACTCTGCAGGGTGTGCCAGCGTTACAAGGGACCCAAAAACAAACTAACGCAACTCAAAAATTGAGTTTTTACTGTGACATCTACAATACAATGCATAAAATACATGCACTGCAAATATACGACGGGAAATATTTAAAAAAAATGTAATATTGACAGCCGCATGTATTTCAAGCACTGTAATGTGGATACCACAATAAAAGCTCAACACACAATTTTTGAGTTGCGTCAGGTTGTTTCCGTGCCCCGTAATGCTGAGACACTGGTATGTAGTTTTGACTTCAGGAACACCTCAGCGACCCTTTCAGGTACACGCAAGCACTCCCATGTCATACACCCCATTTAGGCAACCCTTGCTGTACTGATCTCGTCATTGGGATGCGGAATTACTCATAATAAGTCACTAGTTTTACAGCGTTGTTGTTACACGCTATTCAATTTTAATTCAAATATACTCCGAAAGAAAATGCGAGTTATTTTTCTCGGATGATTGCATTCGTGATGAACATCTTAACTATTTGCAGTTATTTTTCTTTGTGGATTGTAAGCTTTCCATCAAGTCATTCGGACATGAAACGTCCATTCGTTCTCATAAATGTAGACAGTTCACTGGAGAAGAGAAAAAAACAAAGCTCAGAATCCAGAGCTCAGAAATCGTTTTCTATGGGACTGATTAACGAATGGAAAATGAGGAGTATTTTTTTCTGGTATTGGAAACAGGTATTGTCTCTGCTGACAGATCGAGGTCCGTGCGTCCGATCGCAGGAAGATTAGAGCTTCCGATCAATCGATCTGTCAGGGATTAGAGGATCGAGGTGAGATCAGACGCCATCTCCAAACACCTTTAGAAAGCCCCGCACTCGCTCGCCAACTCCACATTCTCCTTCACAAGTGCAATTCCAAACAACTTCAACAAAAATTGTTTGTAGCAAAAAATTAAGACGCTTTTTAGTAGTTGAAAGTCTCTTTCAGAATGTAAGTACCTCATTTATGTTGTCACAATACATTTTATTCCTTTATTTGCGTCGCTGGAGGTTTTTTTTTGGGGGGGAAAGACCTGACTTAGTTTTTATATCATAAAGAAGTAAGTGTGCTGTATCATGAATACACACGCTACCTCAACTAGGGTCTTGATCTTCTTAAGAATAAAAGAAGGAGTCGATTGGGAAGTAAAACCTCAGAAGAAAATGTAAAAGCGGTACAATCTTCGTGAACGGAAAAAGAAGGCGGTTTAAAATGGAGAACTAACGAAAAATAAACTGGGAAATCAAAAGGCTGTTATTCGAAATAAAACTTTAAAGACACCAGGAAAGAAGACATAAAAATCGAAAGATAAACAAACAATAGAAATGAAAAAAACCGTGGAAAAAAAATTTGCGTCTCGAATGAAGAAGATTTATAGGGACCACAATTCATCGGAGATTGATTTGACAATATCAGCTGTACGGCCTGGGCGGAAATACAACCTCCGACCACGGCCCCCTATCAACTACCGAGAATACAGCATGCAGAGCGTGCACAACCACGTGCGTTGCCAGACGGCGTCGCAGCAGCAGTGCTCTCAGGTCTACCGTACCAGCCTTGACAACGTCCCTGTACCCATCAACTTAGAACAACTAACGTGTCACCTCTCTGTGGAGCGTGACACTGAAAGTTACTTGCAAGCCTCGGAAAGTCTCTTGAAACTGAGCACGTGTTCGTATCAAGAAAGTGACTGTGAATATGCTGATACTGATGAGTTTCTCGATGAATTTTTTTCATAAAACCCAAGCTCATTTTATTTTGCTAGACTGAAAGGTTTTACTGTTTGCTGAATGAATGGATGGAAGTTTGCGAACGACTATGATGCAAAATGTTTCATATTTTATTCAATTTCTGTCAAATAATAAAGCTTCAATTTTCTCTATATATCCGTTAAATATTACTCACCCTTTAAACTCTACGTTATTGAGTGTCGAAAATTCTCCTAAATGCGCGCGTGCGTGAGTGTAAACCTACGGCTAAATTACAGAATAATAGTTAAAAATTTATTTTCTTTCACTCTACCACGCAAGGCAAAATACGCTCTATGTAGAACACCGGATGTCCCATTTTTGTCCAAAACAAGGGCATAAATAATGCCAATTTTGCACTTGGTTCATGTTCCCCGCTACGGAGGAATACAGCGACCAGCTGAAATACTTGCAAGAAATCTGTTTTATAGTTCTAGAGTAAACTCGTTTTAAATGAACGTTCTAATGTACAATTCCTATTTCTTATACGCAGTGTCATATTTTGCATCTTCGAGCATGTAATACCATTTATTTATTTATTTATTACAAAAACAAAGTAAGCCCCAAATCTCTTGGACTCATCAGGATTCATTGAATGAAAATGTGTAGTTTTGAGTGGCTTGACCAGGTCAGGTGCCTGAGCTACTCGTATTCATTTCTTGGTCACAATCATGATGACAGGCACGCACCTTCAAGACCACGTATTAGGCACACAGGAATTTTACGTTAAGAAGCAAAATTATGGACATAATTTTCTTTTTTTATGCAAACGCCATATCAGAGGTCAGTAAGATGGACATCATTATTTTTTATGCAAAGACAGTTTTATGAAACAAAATTTGAATTATTACAAAATTGTAGTCATTGTTTTCCTTACGTGAACAAGATTATCTACTCATTGAACAAATTGTTACATTCAACGTCAGCTTACGACTGTTAAGACTTATCAACTTCATTGCATTTCACAAATAGTTGTTTCACTCATAAGGAATCAGTCACAGGTCTTCACTTACCTTACGTAGCCTCACTCAAAGTCAAGCAAAGGGGGCAAAAATGGTGGCTTCTTCCACTTACCTGCGCCTGAAACTGCCGTGGCTGCAGTTCGTTAGCATGCACAGGATGCGGCAACATCACTTCCTTTTTTTCAAAGCAAAGAGCTTTGAAAAATGAAGTTATGTTGAAGTTATGTTGCAAAAACTGAAACAAGTCCCTACCCAAGAAATAACAATAAAAATAGATGAATATAACTTCTTATAACAGAAATTCAAAGACCTGTCAACTAGTTCACGTAAACTGGGAAACAAGCAACTTACCTTCAATAACTGCCAGAAGATTTGACTGAGTTGTCTAGCATAAACTTGTCCTGCCCAACAGTTTGTCATGATCTCAAAATTTGGACTTCATGAAACCACGGGTGAAGGATTTCTTGCTCTTTATCCAGGACTGTTCTACGTACGATCCTACACCACTATACGTTCGTCAACATGTACTAAATGCTTTTTTCCGTTCACCCGATTGGCAATCCACAAAATTTTCACTTTTTGCATGATCAAAATTGTCTTTTAAACCTGTAACCATTTTGTTATTCCTCCAAGTTTCATGCAGTTATTGAAGAATATTTCTATTCCCCTCATCTATTCATTTCCGTTTCATGTCTTCTCTACTAGCACACTCTGGCAAACTCTACTTATGTTTCCTACCAGCACCGACCACCACAAGCTGGTAGTTAACCTAAGTTTTATTTGAAATGTGGATTTCTAAGCGAATGATCTGCAACTGGACTAGTTCCTGTATTCCATTCTTTAAATAGATCATAAATTCACTCGCGTGAGTGTATTTATTAAAACTCACACACGAGACAACTTACAACGTTCGGTTTTCTCACTAATTTTAAATTTAACACGTTTCTTGCAATTACCTAACCGCTATAACTCTTCACTTTGTACACCTGGTCATTAGAATGCTCTGTAACATTTATACCTAACAAAATTTAAGTGGCTCACCAGTGGGTACCTTCGTATGAAATGTAAATTTAACTTTTTCGACGATCGTGAAATCAACACCAACATCGCTTCCATTTCCTGTAACCAAAAACACAGACAAAACATGACCTCATACCTGTGATTATTTCAGATCTCTGGTCAATGCTCTCAGTAATACAGAAGAAAACATTGCAGTAACTACGCACAATAGTTTTAATATTGACACTCCTAAACCGGAAATTTTAACACTACTTTTATTTTCATTGTCCAGTACTCAACATTACACACCACAGGTCTATAGAAGACAAAACCTACACTCTCAAAATCTCTTTCTATTATATCTACTTTATTTTTCAAAAACTTTCCATTGAAGTGAGACACATTAACACCACAACTCAAGCACTGCAGGAACCACTTTCAACTGACTGCATGATCGAAAAATGTTACCCTTCGCTTTCAAAATTTTTTCGTCTCTGGTTTAAATGTGTAAAAAATACAACCTACAATTGTTTCCGTTACCGTAGGAATCAAATAAATATTTCAATAGAGGATGATATATTCTTTGCGTGATTCAATAAATTTATTTTAAACAGTCTAAGTGTAATGTATTTGTCCACATGAGTCATTTTGTGACCTCGTCCAGGAAATAATTAATTAAAAAAATATTGAAAAAACTTTGGAATTTTTACTGCTGTATGAAATTATTCTACCACTCATTTCATCCTCGCAAATGACAATTTTGATTTCAGTCACTAATATTTCATTTGTAGTTCTTATTGTGACGCAATTAATGTTTGATGTAAAAGCCTTTACCAGTTCTAATCTCTCAAGAAAATTTTGAGAAATATGAAGTTACTTGACTTTCCCTTTATGCACTGAAACATACAATCGCACCGACAACCTAATATTTTCATGATAGTTGACAAGAATTGAATAATTTCATGTATTTCGTATATATCTGGTCGTCTTAGAAATCAAAATATATTTGTTACATTCTACATCCGAACCCGGTTTGCAGTTCTCAATACGAAGAGACAATCCTAGTTCTTTTAATGAAACAACAGCAATTGAGTTTTACATATTTACTGAAAATTATTTTATACGAAGATTTTTCCTCGCTATTAAAATATGTATAACGAAATTAGTATGTTGTTCATTGATTTCAATGACCAAGTAAAACTTTGGGCTAAAAGGTTAAAAAACTATTTTTAATATGAACATTTATGTATGCCGACAATCAACCACTAAAGTGATGTTATGAAACTCATGTTCAAGAATCGAATAAATTTACAGAACCAGGGTTTCAAGGAATTCATCATGGCGGACTGCCAGCATATCAGAGAATTACAGGAACCTCTGACCAAATCTCCTTCATTGAAACGCTAAAGAAACTGCTTCTAAAATACAGTACATATTTATTATTCTTTGCATGTTTATCATTTTTTAGTTACCTCATTGAATGCACATGTTAACTTTTATAGTTTGTAAAAAACCATTTCAATGATACAGGTTTTCTTAGTTATTTTACTGTGAACAAATGGTTGAAGGGAAGAGTTTGAAAGAAATAGAGCCTGTGAGAGGGTGATTTAAATCCAAAAAGTTTTAAGCGTTTCCGCACGACTATGTAATGCAGCAAACCACTCTTTACTTCTATGAACATAGGAACCCGAGTAAGCAAAATCTTAAATACTTATATAAGAAATAATACAATTAAATATCAATTTCGACAATAAAGTGTTTAAAATCCAATATTAAATCATCAACTACGCAGTATGAGGTCACTGGTCACATTAACATGCTGTAACTTCCAAATGAAGCGACATCAGATTGTCAGTTTCTCCTCACAGACTTTGTACTTTGTAATGCTGCTTTCAGAGAACTCTGCTTTCATGCAGAAAGAACTCTTCGCCGGTAGAGACCTAGCCACGCATTTATTTCTTCTACATCGACCTAATTACTTTCTCATTTCTACTAAATACTCAACTCGCCCCCTTTTCATTATTCGACAAGCAGCTCTTGCGGTGTTGTAGATCTAGAGGGACCTTACTGCATCCCTTAATCAGTAGCGATCATTTTATATAATTTCTTTACAATCATTTTCCCGTGTTTCAGGAATTTTGGAGCCCGGTGCGCGAAGTGCTGCCGTGCAATAGGGTCAACGGATTGGGTACGGCGGGCGCGGGACCGAGTCTACCACCTCGCTTGTTTTGCCTGTGACGCGTGCAAGCGACAGCTCAGCACCGGCGAAGAGTTCGCTCTGCATGAAAGCAGAGTTCTCTGCAAGCAGCATTACCTGGAGGCCGTTGAAGGCGGGGCCACGAGCAATGATGGTGAGAAATCTATAATAAATAAGCTTATAAGTAGGTTTACCTTATGGGACCGTGGAGTAGTGAAACCATCGTCAACTTGGTAGACGACCTCTTCAATGTCATGTTATGTAGACAGTCAAAAAATTCAAAAGGTGATAAGATGAGGGATTTCGGACTCAATTTTATGAACTGCTGCATCATTTTGCAGAGAGGACAGACATCGGCTGGAACGCAAATGTATTACTGTAGAAAAGCGGTAATTTTATTGAAGGGATGGTGGAATCCCTATAGAAAAAACGTAGAATTCTAAGAAGGAACAGTTGGGGGATGGCAGGAGTTTTTTCAGGCTAGGAGAGCGTATAATTAAGCTGATAAACATAAAAAATCAGTGGATATCTTGGTGTCCAACTCACGTTCTAAGACAATTGAAACATGCTCATTCTAGGTATGCAAACCATTTGTCAGCACCTCCATCGTTCGACAGATATACATGAACCATTTATGTATGTTTAACATTGTATAAAAGCAGTAAACAGTTCGAGGGCAGAAGTTTCACCTGAACACTTATTGTTACATGGAGCTCTAATGAACATGGCTCTAGCTAAAATAAATAGGGGAAATGCATCACATGATATATATACAATATAGTAACATCTAGTTAAAGTTATGATACGCAAATCCTGCCGGTGTTGAAAAAATGATTTCCAAATTTGAAATTATGTTGAAAAACTGCATAATAAGAAATAAATATCGTGTCAGATATCTGAAGCTTGTTCATCAGTGTTAGAGACATCAGTTATCACCAGCTTGGTCGACTGGTATCACCAGCTTGGTCGACTGGCATCACCAGCTTGGTCGACTGGTGAGCGAATCTGCTTGCGAGCGGTAAGACCCGGGTTCGAATCCCGTTGCCGACATGGTTGACGCGGCTAGAAATACGGCATGGGACTTGGGGAAACAACCGAATAATTATCGAAGTAATTATCCGACCCAAGAATGGGCCAGAAGGTTCGTTCCTATAGCCTCATTCTATTCTATTCTATTCTAAGTATCAACTTGCACGGGATGACACGAGGAAGACAAATCTTTGACTACTGTCGATTATCTTTTACGGACGCTAAGTACACCAGAATTTTAGTTAAAATTCGAGCACCTTATATCAGTTCTTACTAGTTTGCTACTTTCTTATTTAAATTAAGCGATTGCGCAAGAATTTCATTTCCTTTTGATTCCATCTCCTTTTTGACAAAGTACACTTGTAAATTACAGTATTTTGTGAGATTTATTTTGAAGATTGGGAAGCATGAGCACTCGAGTGAGGTACTTCGCACTTGGTCACTAACATGAAATATTTTCTGCACAGAATTAATCTAAAATTAATCTGCTCTGTGAAGAGTGCAATATTTGAGGAAGAGTTTCGCTAGCCTGATATCAAGCGCCGACTCCCGGCAAACCATCGGGGATAAACATTTAACCTTTCAGTTCCTTAACAAAGCCACTCCGCATCTCGGCCAAAAGTGGCAATGAAAACGATGGAATGAAATGAATATGCTTGATTGGCTGGCCATTCATGTCCTGCTATGCTGACCGTTAACGCTACTCAAAAGTGCTGACGTGGCACTTTTTCTCGTGCATTGGACTAGGCCTCAATGAATACTGCGACCTAAACCTCAACACGCGCCGCAAGTGGTGGTGTTCTTCCCCGTTCTTCATCTGCTCTTTATATATTCATACATAGAAGAAAAATAGCTGCGTGTTATCAGTACATTAACTCGTCAAAATGAGTTGAAATGTTCGTGATCAAAAAATTTTTATATCCTCCTGTGGAAATTGACAGGCTTGTTTTGACAGCAGGACTCGTTAACTGGACGTCCGTTTGGTGAGCGTTTTTAAATGAATGATGGTCCTGAAGACTACAGTTACGTATCATGCTCAAGTATTGAATCTCTTGAATCTTTGACAGTCCAAAACCTAATTTTCCAAATTAGATTAAAACATTACCAACGGTGCCCTTTGCACCTGGATGTGAATGTCAAAAAGTTCCATTGATCAATAATAATGGGGCTTCAGAAACGAGATATTTTAGTCTTTGGCTAAGAGAATCTAAATACTGTAATTATTTTATAGAGAAAATAAACTAGGACTGAGATTTAATCATTATCAGTGCTAAAAGACAACGGCTTTTAATCACAGCTAATGATATTGAACGGGGTATGGGACTCGTAGTGATGATGCAGGAAATAGATTTCATTTCCCGTAATTTATGAAAGTAAAAGCATCTTCAAAGTAAAACTAATTTGGTTGTGTTCTAGTGCTCATTTCTGTTCTAATCACAAGAGATCAAGCCACAGAGATGAACGAAATTGCTTCACTAGAACGCATCGTTTTGCCAAAAGTCTACGGTATTTTGCAGCAATGTTTCACTTTGTTGCGAATCCATCAAGGCGGAATTCTAAGCATGTGTCTAAACCACCCAAAGTATGTGGTGAAATTCTAAACATGTGGCGCTCATGCACCAAACAACACAAAAAGTTGTATATGTGCTGAACACAAAAGTTGAAGCAAAAAGTTGTATACTTGTTGTCATCAACATACAACTTTTTTTCAAAAGTTGTATATTTGCTGTTATCAACATACAACTTTTTGTCATACACAAATATGACAGAGTACCCTGGTTGTGTCAGGCATTTCTGCTATCAAGATGTTATCTTATCAGTGTGCTTATAAGGTAATAAGGGTCGAGTAAACAAGGCGCAGGTATTTGAAAAATTCGTAGCCTGTAATTCACACATGATGGGAATGGCATCTCATATTCTGATTTTTAACAATAAATATTTCCTATTGTACACGAAGCATTTTTTTGATTACCTTTTTAACATTCTCCTTAATTTTATACACTTAATTTTATTCTGCTTTCGTATCCATACATACTGAGCATACGCTACTGTGTACAACACACATGTTTGCATGACTGTATACCACATATGCCATGTGTGCACGGACACATACCATACAAGTTGTGTACGTGCACCTGTAAGTGGGCAGTTAGCTTACAGTCTACATCAGGTAGAAATGTACTCATACAATCCACATCCAGAATGCACAACTCGTGTACACCTGTACACGTGTAAACATGATACATAGAAGAATGTAAATATTCATTTTCATCTAAATACTGGTTTATTAGTGAAGCTACTTGGACACCTAGCTCCGTGTATCATATTATTCGAGAGCAATATGCCTATCTTTGGAATGCCAAATATTGTCTTACGGTTGTAAAATTTTCTTCAAGCTCACCTAGCGCCCCTACGAGTCTCTACCTCAAGTTGCACAACAGAAACAGTGAACAATCACTGGGAGCAGCATTATTAGTCTCAAAATTATAGCGTTAAGAACTGACAGCCCTATCCGATGCACTATGTCTTTATATGTGACCTTGCAAGGCGTGATACATAGGAATAAAGTAAATTTAATATGAATAACTGAAAGGAAAAGTTGTCAAATTTAACGATGGGCCTGTAAACAGAGAAGTTATGTTATTTTACTTACCATGGATAATGATTTCGTATGCTAAATTTATATGGCAATTTACGGATTGCTTTTTGTAATCCGTAGATTGCGAAAGCTAGACTGACAAGAAAATGTTCGACGTTCAGTAAGGAAGTTCATCGATTGGTTGGATGGGTCGTCCTGGCGGCGGGGGCTAGCCCCCCCTTTTTTGTTTGGGGGGGGGAGAGGGTTAAGAGGGAGATGGGGGAGGGATAAAATGGTCTCTCAGAAAAGAGCATCGAGTTGCCCTGGAGATATGGGCGGTCAGAAAAGCATAAGGAAAGGAGAAATGGAGTGGGAAAATGGAAGTTTATGACCGCAAGAATATGGATAAAATGACATGGCCGAGCTTTCATTGTCACTGCAGAAAATTACTCTAAAAGTGTCATGAAATAGTTAACGAAAAGAAAATAGTTACTGATATTTAAATAGTTAACGGTAAGGAAATAATTAACGGTAACGAAATAGTTAACGGTAAGAAAATAATTAACGGTAACGAAGTAGTTAACGGTACGGAAATATTTAACGGTAACGAAATAGTTAACGGTAACGAAGTAGTTAACGGTACGGAAATAATTAACGGTAAGGAAATAATTAACGGTAACGAAATGGTTAACGGTAACAAAATAGTTAACGGTACGGAAATGAGCAAAGACAACAAAGTGATCTCCCGTTACTGAAGAGCATTATGGGATTCAGTGATGATATAAAGCAACCACCATAATTATATTAACACACATAAAACAACAATAATAAGTGAGAGAAAATAAAAGTTACACTAAACGGAGGCCTTTGAATTCATAAAATAGATTTGCAAAAAAATTTACTATCACGTTTTATCGAGAAAAAATTTCATTATGAGAAAAAGAAGAGAGGTTTCTGCTGCATAATTCTTTATGATAGTATTCGACTTGCAAGGCATTTAATTCAAAACCCTGTACATACGAGTATATTCGATCTGTCGAATTTAGTCTCCGTTTAATTTAATCTACAAACTTGAATATTATAGCCTTTTCATATCATTTTACCTGCATGACTGGAAGTCAGTTCATCATAAACCAACTTCATTCATTTATAAGGTGAGTGATGCATGCAGTCTCCATTGTGAGGGTGACAGCTGTTAGGGGAACACGTAACGTCATCACTAGAGTCACGTTACGTCATCACTAGAGTCACGTGACGTCATGGCTAGAGTCACGTGACGTCATGACTAGAGTCACGTGACGTCATGACTAGAGTCACGTTACGTCATCACTAGAGTCACGTTACGTCATCACTAAAGTTGCATTACGTCATCACAAGAGTCACGTTACGTCATCACTAGAGTTGCGTTACGTCATCACTAGAGTCACGTGACGTCATAACTAGGGTCACGTGACGTCATGACTAGAGTCATGTGACATCATGACTAGAGTCACGTGACATCATGACTAGAGTCACGTGACGTCACACTCCCAGCTTCCGTAGCCAGGATACAGACGTATTCCGTCAACCAAACATGACTAATTCAGTGAACTCGTCCTCGCGCTGCTGCTGTGTGACGGTTAAGCGTGTGTTGCACTCGGGAGTCTGGAGGTGCTCTCACTTCCAGTCTCTCTGTTATGACTCAGTTACTAGACAGCGTAGGAATCTAGCATGACAGCGTAGGAATCTAGCATGACAGCGTAGGAATACAGCATGACAGCGTAGGAATCTAGCATGACAGCGTAGGAATACAGCATGACAGCGTAGGAATCTAGCATGACAGCGTAGAAATCCACCATGACAAGGTAAGAATCCAACATGCCAGGGTAGAAATCCACCTCCTAACGACGTATCCTATTCTTCCACCTGTACAAACCATGCTTCTAACAACTCCCTGTAAACTCACTAAACACAGCAGTGCACAAACTCTTCAGGTTTATGAAACTTGCATCTCCCCAGCTTCATCATTCAGCCTCTAGAACTGGGCAGTTGCCTGTGCTTGCCTGTGAGAGGAAGCCTAAAGTGAAATCTAAACAATTAATTCTATAAAATACATTAAAGTAGTCCTAATTCTGCCATGTTTTTACCTAT
Source organism: Trinorchestia longiramus (assembly GCA_006783055.1). Taxonomy (NCBI): domain Eukaryota; kingdom Metazoa; phylum Arthropoda; class Malacostraca; order Amphipoda; family Talitridae; genus Trinorchestia; species Trinorchestia longiramus. The sequence continues at coordinate 81,713 of VCRD01000503.1, forward strand.
TTTTTCCTGCTTTTTTCATATAAAGGGGATAGAATTTATGCATGATCTTTAAGTGTAAGTTTAGTATGAAACAAACACTACTTAAGTTGAATATGTTTGTTGATAACTAAAAGATAAAGTAAGAACCCAATAAAACTTTAACAATAACGACTCAAAAGATCTTTTCTTGTTATATAACATGACTTTAGTTTCAAGTGTTCTTTGAGGATTATCTTAAAATAGCAAAAATTGCTTACACAATAATCATAACAACGCTAACTACGAGTATACATACAATCCCCAAAATTTTCCTGAACTCATGCCTGTCTTTGCAGAAAACACGGATGGGGAAGGAGGACAGCGGAAGAGTAAGAGAGTGCGGACGACATTCACAGACGAACAGCTGCAGGTCCTGCAAGCCAATTTCCAGATCGACTCGAACCCTGACAGTCAGGACCTGGAACGCATCGCTCAGCTCACAGGGCTCAGCAAGAGGGTCACGCAAGTCTGGTTCCAAAACAGCCGCGCGCGTCAGAAAAAACACATGACTTCTAAGAAGCATCATCAGGGTAAGCGGGAGCGCATACTAGTGTGTGGTGTGTGGTGTGTGTGCATACTAGTGTGTGGTGTGT
>VCRD01000503.1:89848-140169 GCA_006783055.1 Trinorchestia longiramus
TTTTAGTATAATTTATATATATATATATATATATATATATATATATATATACGTGTGTGAGTTTGATAAAAACTATGGTACATGTTTGATATCAAGGCACCTGTACTTGCGCAGGCTTGGAGCGCGGCCTACACGATCTGACAGGCAGCCTTGCCCGCACCATCGACTTGCACTTCATGTACTCCTTCCGACCTCAGAGTGTTGGTGAGTGGCGGTGTGTTGGTGAGTGTCGGTGTGTTGGTGAGTGTCGGTGTGTTGGTGAGTGGCGGTGTGTTGGTGAGTGGCGGTGTGTTGGTGAGTGGCGGTGTGTTGGTGAGTGGTGGTGTGTTGGTGAGTGGCGGCGTGTTGGTGAGTGGCGGTGTGCTGGTGAGTGGCAGTGTGCTGGTTTAGGAGCAGGAAAATACTCCAGAAAATAAGACTTAAAACAACATAGCAGTCGCGTGATGAAGTTCACAAGAGTTAACGTTCAATGAACCTTGACATTCGAGTGTCTTTGATTGCAGCAATTATTTTGCACTCAACTTTTTCTAAAATATTTATTTAGCTTAAACTAACTTATTATAATAGAATTTGACCGAGAGTTTGACTAATATAGTGTTATAACTAAAGCATCTCACTGGGAAAGTTTCGGGTCTTTTTTACTCTAATCTGAATTTTCCTCAGAACCAGAGGACTTGTCGTCACCAGAGAACTCGCTGATGACACTCATGCCAGGGGAAGCATGACGGTACGACCCTCCTTCTCCCCCTCCTCCTCACTCCCTCCACTGACATCATTCCAGTGATGACGTCATTTGTGACGGGTCAATTCGGGACGCCCTCCACCATCTTTTATGATGGAAAGAAAGCGTATGCCTAAGTCCCTAACTTCTTGGTACACATGTAAAAGAAGCTTACGGAACTGTATTAAATATTCTTTTTCATTGGTTCTCACCACCATTGGGTCTTAATACAGTGTGCGTCTTGGTATGTCAAGGATTTTAGTGTAGTGAACCACAAATTCTGAGGCCTATGTATAAGACAACAGACGGTCTAAGCCTCTCAACGTCGTTTTCACATTTCTGTTCCATCTTTTAATCAAAGAAAATGGTGTTTCGGCCATGACTTTAAAGCTGCTATGTCGACCGTAGGTTTGCAATTGAAACAGATGACCTATAACACATAAAGTAATGAATAGTATTCTTTCATACTGTAGGAATACAGAAAAATTCTTAGTACGTAATAAACAAATGATAAATAGAAGTGGTGACCTTTTGTACAGTAGTAACGTGAACAAATTATGGTACGTAATGATCATTAAAGGACGAATTTTGCTTTATAGAAATTCTAACTGCATAAATCAGTTAGAACGTTTCACTGATGGTTCCTGATTGTTCGAGTTTCCAAAATTATAACGCGATTGTTGCCAGTCCACTGAACTTGGCTACGTAACTTCTTAACTGAGGAATCTACGACTGTAAAAAGTGAGACAGTTTTTCATGCAACTGAAAAATTTAGCGAGAGGGTACAAGGAAAATTTGTTCAGCTCGACCGTTGTTTGTACATCCAATGTTGGAAGTATTCAAGCAAAAATGATAATTAATGAAACCACTGGCAGGGATCATAACTATTGGTTATTCACTCGGAGAAAATAACATTGTTAATTTATATATCATACTTCACGTATGCAGCAAAGAAGTCAACTTTCTGTACTCAGGCTTACAAGCAAATGAGCGTGTATATTTTTGGCAGCTACGATGATATGAGTTTAAGTTAGTCAAATATTCCTAGAGTGGAGGGATATGAAATTCTTGATACTGTGTCCCAAATATTATTTGTAAATAGCCAGTCTTTCCGTCTTTCTCTATAATGTAACTGCATATGTAAAAATGAAGTGAGCCTTTTAAAGATAAATGAGCCGTCCTGAAGGAACGTGGTTCTTCAGAGTGCAATTGCAGTAACCTTTGATCTAAATAAATTACTACGAGTTTCTACTTGGGTATCATTCGACTGAATTGAGCTTTGGTTGCGACTTGTGAACAGTCTGATTGAATTGCCCGTGAGTTACTTCTTAGGTATCATTTAACTGAATTGCGTTTTGGTTGTTACTTGTGTACTGTCTGATTGAATTGCCCGTTTGTTACTTTTTATGTATCATTTAACTGAATTGTGCGTTGAATACTTTTGTATGATCTGAATGAATTACGTTTTGATAACTGGTTTGAAAAGAAATTAGATTCATGCTGTCGAAATCCAATATCCAACATATTTGTGAACAATTCTGAGTCTTACTTGCACGTCACCTGTTGATTCATTCATAATTGTACAGAAACTTTTGTCAAATTTCTATGAACTAGAATTGACAGATCAGAAACTTATAAAAGTAATGTAAATTAATTGAACTGGAAGGAGCTACCTCAATTTCTCCCAAACTCCTCTTGAATATTATATCTCCTTATGAAAACTTCTACTTTTCTTAATACTTATTATTTGTTAACACCTCAGGAGAGCCACAGTATCTTTTATTTCAAGATTTTAGGAGAAACTAGATTACATTTTATAATTAAAATTCGTCTCACTGAGCTATCACGATTTTGTACATAATTTTAATAATACTATACGTGTTTTTGTGCAATACTTATTATAATGTGCGTCACGAGTATCTTTTTTTGTTAAGCTATCTCTCATATCGTGTCGCCTGTGTACATAAAGTGTTTATAATAGTACTTACTTAAAACACTCATACATCAATTACGACGGCGCTTTTCTGAACTCATGTCGCGCTGTGTGGCTAGTGTTGAAATCCATTGATCGTGTAACTTTGCTACAATTTAACTGTACTACAATGTAAATTAATACCGAGCTTTATCGTAATATTATTCAAATTTGAAGCACACGTGTGGTTTATTTCGCCAGGAACATAAAAGAAAAGTTCGGAAATGCGAAGACCTAAAGTCCCTCCATGTTGGACAAAAATGCCATTTATTGTGAGAACTTATCCTCTAATTTAAAAATTTGTAGTCTTCACCAGTGATGAATACCCTACAAATTGAGTTTTTTTAGCATTGCGCATTTTGGTAGCAAATGTACTGAAATTTAGGAAGTGTATGCGCGATTTGCCTCGAATTTTCTTACATGAATCTTCATAATAATTTAGTGACGCTGAGCCCATACGCCTCATCTCCCCTGTGGTCACCACTGTCGCCCCTGAGAGTTAACCTCCCATGTGCTGTTTTATTCCATAACTTTCCCATTAAAATTAGAACTATGTTTTCGTTATTTAACAGAACCGAAGTGACTCTCGGAAATTTGTCTGGATCTTATTTGGAAGTCAGTGTTAATTTTGCTCGTGAAAACTTTATTTTACGATGGTTGATTTAGCACTTCATGTTGAAATTTTGTGGTTTTTAATGCTAGATGCCAGTGTACGTTCCTGAAGCAAATCGGAGACATACGGAATATCTATAAGCCCCATGTGTATTTTCTATTCAAATTTCAAAGCATTAAAATTGCTCTTAATGAAAAAGAAAATGATATAAAATGCTATTTTCTTGAATATCTATTGATAGATCTGGTATTCCTCTTTTGAATTCTTTACCTTGTCCATTCTTCTTTGCAATGTGTGTAGATAAGTGTTATGACTAACTGACAACTGGCCGTGTACACAAGTGTTAACTCATGAGTAGAAAACTAAAAGAACTTCATTCTTTTCTTACCCTTTCAGAGGCCCATTCCTCTTTAAAAGAATCTAATTTCGATATCATGAGCAGATTCGTCTTTATTGCGTTTAGAATTGTCCATTGAAATGTGGAATATAATATTCGTATATCTTATGATAATGACAACGCATGGATCAATTAGGTCATAGTTCACTGTATGTTCAGAAGCACTAGTGAGGAATAGGCCAAGAACACAAAAAGTCAGTAACAATACCGTCTTCGTTTATCCACAGCTCTCTGCACAGCATCCTCCAGGCGCCTACTCTTCAGCACTAATTTTTGTGCCTCCTTCACTTCCATTAAAAAATTTTACAATCGCTTTTACTCTCTTTATGTTTTTTCACTTTTTCGATAAGGTTCTTGATTGTTTTTGTTTTCTTTGGATTATAACTAATCTTCTTCTTTAAACAAGCTCGAACATCGACGTGCGTTATTTTCCATATCCATCTTCGATAATTCAGTTCCTCCTGCATCACAAATTGTAAAAGAGTTTTCTCGAAATTCAATATTTTCACATGTATCCTACATCAATCTGCAATATGAGTTTTTGCTGGAGGCAGAGAATTACTACTTCTACGACGGAGAATGTTATTTCTGGTCATTAAAGGAATCCGCATTATTTTTCCTTATCGACAGGCTGCTATGCTTCTTGGATTATAAATAAGATTCATCTGCTTCAGAAATCTTTTGTTACAATGTAGACACTATTTACTATTTCTTTTCTGCCAAAAAAAATTATGAGCTCTGTATTTCTATTGGACATTCTTCTTCGCTTTGCGTAAACAGTTGACTCTTCGATAACGATGGTTTTTCGTCGAAGAAATGTTAGTCCTGAAGGTCCTCCTCTGAACTAGAACCATCGGGAAAAATGTATGAAACAGAGTCACTAGAAGATGAAGAACAGAACGAAACATCATCTTGAAAACATTTTTCATTTGATAGAGACTACGATGAAAAAGACCAATCGTTAACATTTCTAGGCCTCTAACTCCCAGCCTTCCTTGGAGACTTGCACTATTGACTTTACAGCAACTGAGGTGAAACTTTTGGTTCACTTACTCTAGCTGAATTCTTTTTTAAGTACTGTAGAAGCTGAGAAGCTTGATCTTATTTTGACTCTCCACTTTTGTCCGAATTTGTTTCTTTTTCCGATACGTGCACTTGAGGAACCCGAAACACGTTTGTAGTTTTCCATCTCTCTCTTGACGTGACCGCTATTCCAGCCGATCTTTCTAGCAAACTTTCGCTGTTATGATACGACTCACGCTGAAAATGTTGGTAAGAGTTTCCTGGCCCCTTTTAAGTTCCTGACTCAGATTTTTAGTCTAGGGTATAAACCCAATTGATTTTTGGATGATCATTATCCTCCGTTTCATATTTATCGATATTATCTATATTCAGTTTAAGATGTGAAGCAGTTCTGGAACTATGACTTGAGGAATCTAATATGAGATTCTATGCGTCGATTTCAAAATCAATGAAGATTTTAGGTTTCTTGATTTCATTTTTTAGTTTTTGAATACTTTCAGAGTTTTCCCCAGGATACCTGTTCTGGAACATTCCAATCTTTAACGTTCTTGCTAAAGCTGCATAGTCTAAAATTTCAACCAGAGATGGATTCTCTCTGCTCATTTGGATGTCATCGTAAGAGATAGGACCACGGCAGTTTAAACACAAACTACTTCTTATAGAGACGATTAAATAATAACAATTTCTACAGTAGCATGCCCCACAATTCTAAACACACGGCTCGCCATCTATCAAGCTCTTTTTGTCAATGAACTTGTAGCATTAAAAGCACGGTACCCGCTCAAGGCCAAAAAAATTCAAAGCTACCCATCGTAGTATCGCAGACCGAGCCAAAAGAAGGTCAGAAAATTTTACATCTGTATCCCCTCTTGCTTTCTTTGCGATGATGTTCGCAAAGCTCCTGACTAAACCAATTCTTTTAATTAAAATCCTTTGATGGAGATGAAGAGCTCGAGCTTGTACTCTGTGTGGATAGAAGGAATCTAAGATCTAAGATCGGTATCGTAACACGATATACTCCCCTAAGCAAAGAGTTAGTAACAGTAAAGAATACAGTCCTATTTCTTAGTACTACTGAAAATTGGGTTCCTTACCATGCGGGAGACATCGATGGTTATCAAATCCTATCTTATTATTTTCGGTGGCATTCTTCAGTCCGACGATAATATCCATAAAAATCTGGGTAAATACGTTAGTATTTCCTTCTTTCTATTCAATAATAATAGGGCTTACGAAAGTTGTTTTGAGCTGACCATGATCTTCCAAGACCTTGAGCATATTGTAAATGGTCACATCCATCACAATACAGTAAGTTGAAAACAAGATGGCAGGAGCATACATCAGTAAATTGATTAATACTCTTCTCTTCTCGATAGCATCCAGAGGAAGACTGAATATGCTCAAATGAAAGTGTTACAATTCTTCTTCCATAAGAGGCAAAACTCTGGACTATCCCCGGCCCTCTCTCTCATCATCTATCTTGGCCGCAATTGTCTGGTTGACTACTGTGTTGAACCAATCATCGTCAGTTTTGAAATGTTTCACATTTTGATACGAGGCCCGTACGCTGTGTATGAACATCACTATTGGGAAGCATATCTTTACGTAAGATATTATTTCTCCTGCTTAAGGTGGCATTAGGCTTTCTTTGAAATTGCGCTCGATGTCTTCCATTGCTTTCTGCGTTGTTTTCGTTTATGATATATTCATGTTCATGTGACTTTCATGTATAACTTTGACTTGAAGGGTTTTCTTGATGTCTCGCAGGAACTTTTAGCAATGCTACTTGACCTTCAAACCTAGATTTTCTTTTATTATTCTAGGTAATCTGCATATTGCGTCTCCAAGTAAGAGAACGGGACAAAAAGAGTCTTTCACCCAATTCACAGGCTTACATAACCACCAAGCTACGTACGTCCTGCAAGAGTCGTACGCAGTCTTGAGCTTAAAATTGCATTTTTTATAAGGACTCATGACATCCTTCCCACAGAACCCGCTGATGCTTGCAAGGTAATCGAAACTCTTGTGTATGACGTCCGTCACCTCCCTGACGTTGTCTCGAAAATTCAAAACGACGGCTTCTAGTTTTTCAACTCTTATTTTTATAGACTCTAGGATGCGTTGTAGGCCTTTAGATAAAATTGTGAATGGAAGTTTGAGTAAAACGGAGACATCAGCTCTCGCTCTTTCAAATTCGTGTTGAGTGCATGCAAATGATGCTTATAGTCGAACTTGATTATTAAAGAAATTTCTATAGGGCCCTTCGCAAACCAATATCAAAATAATTACAAACACGCATCGGCGGCCTTTTTAAGAAAAAAAGTTCAAGATAAATAAAGAAAATATAGCTCTGCAATCATAAATAAAGGCGATCAAGGGAATGCATAATCCAAACGTGATACAGATATCTTTCACAGTTTCAGCTTTCATTTTAATAGTGTAGAACAGCAAGTAGAATGAAACGAGCACAAAACTGCTTGGAAGAAAAATCCAGATGAAATACGCAGTGAGTTTTTACATACTTCTTTCTTTCACGTTTCGGTCGTACTCGTAAAGTGGTTTTATTTTTGGAATGGGTGCAGCTCTTTTCATTTTTTCGTCTTCAGTAAATTTTATTCTCTTAGGTCTTCTTGCTAGCATTCCCTGGTATAAAAACTAGTCCCTTTCAGCTCTAAGTTTGTGTACTTTAGCCATATCTCTCAAAAATTTATGCTTTTTAATCCACATGATGAATCTCCCCAGAGGTCCTTAGGATTTTGCAGCCCATAAAAACATCTTCATCCACCTCTGTAAAGTGTTTTCCACGTGCCATCGGAGGCGCAGTTTCGGGAACATTAGCGTGAATATTATCTCATCTAATGCTGTCCATCGGCCTTCATAATAACGGTGAGATAAGACATACTTCTTTGCGTACAGAAATTTCGTCACATTTATAATAAAAATGTACATATCTTTGACAGTTTAAGCAACCTCGTAAACGACTGTGGTCGCCATTTATTATTGGCAAGAAAAGACCGTCAATATATCAATATAAATAAGTTTAGAACTTTATTGTCACTGCTTGTATCCTACATACACAAAAAATCAGTAGTGAAGATTTCTTGATTTCTTCGCACATTTTCCGTCGCTATCGTAATTGATGGCGGGACAATGAAACACATGTTAATTATTTTGGAACATGGTTCTTTTTTGAGAGGAACACCTACTTAAAATAATACAAGAAAGATTGTGAATGAAAATTTATGTCACCTATGCTATGACTTTCCGAGCTTACAGCAAGACTTCACTCCTAAAAGACAATTGAGGGTATGAAACTAAACGAAGGAGTTTCTTCACTTTAGCTCCGGTTAGAATGACATACGAGATCGTAGGACTAGGCAATATCCAAACTAAAGTTTGAATTTCTTAGGAGTATATATGTATAGACATTAATTACACAGCTCTCTATTGGGTAGTTTAATTCTACTTACGTTTTATGGCTGTAAGTTATGCTAATTAGGTACAAAGAAACTACTCATATTTCGAATAAAACTATAGAAAAAAGGCATGAAGAAGTATTTAAAAACATAATCCTACTTCCAACTCACACTCTGCTGAGAAATCTCAGCTTTTTTCTCTTTGTCTTTATGAAGCTACTAGAAATGATTTTCCCTTCAATTCCTTTCGTTAATTGACAAGACAATAATCTTAAGCAATCTATCTTTGGTAAGAAGCCATGTTTAAATATTGTTTTGTATTGTATCATATGGTGTCTTTCTGGTACATACGCTGGCCACTCCTTAACTCTACAACTGACAGTGCAATCAATAGTGACAGGTCGAATATCATCATCAAAATTAAGAAGTTACCGTAATACAGCAAGGAATTCGTTGCGTTCGAGGCACTTACACCGATTGAGATAAGCCACATGTATGTACATACCCTCAAGTTTATCCAATAGCCATGTCTTCAGATTAACCACAAACTTCTGAAAATTACAAGTACATGAAGTGAACATATTGGAAAATATACCAAAATGTCATAATCAGTAAGGTGTGTCATCATATCCTTTTATCAAAAATCTTAGAGTTTGGAGTGAGAGTCGATCTTTGATTGGTAATGCCGTAAGATCCAACAGGGAGGGGAGCAATGAAGACAGCGTCTTCGTAGCATTGGTCCGCCAGTCGCGGATGGACAACTGAACTCCTGTTGTTACGGAGCACTTTTTGTTGGTCGTGGAAAACTGTGTAAATATTTTTTGAGGCTGGATTAAGACGCGATGTGGCAACTTCGTGGTAACGATTTTCATTTGCATTTGCTACATGAATCTCAGGATTAACTTGGTATGGCCTAAAAGTAGAACTGCGGCCAGCAAACTTCAAAGAACTGTCTTCATGACACTGATTTTCTCTCTCTTTAATAGATGTCATGGATGGCATATTCCCCATTCTGTTGACCCGGTCTCCCCATCGAACGTTCTCCGAAAGAGGCACTCTTTTCATGCCATTCTCAACACCTCGAGCTGAAGAATAACTTCGAGGTAAGGGCCCATACACTGAACTTATCCTCGATAACTCAGGAGACTCCACAACACTCGACAACCCGCTGATGGTGCTCAGCTGAGGTAAGTGATGTCCAACTGCTTCCGGGGTGCTGTGCTTTGGAGCCGATGCTGCAATGGAATCACTCTTCGAAGAATTGACGGATGATTCACACCTAATATTTTTGGCTCTTGCATTGTCGGGAGTACTAGTTTTTGGAGTCTTCGGAACTGTTCTCAGTGAACATGACATAGGAGTTTGCTGGGTCATTCTCGATGAGCTAATCGCTGTGGACGTGTGCGAAGATGTAACAGGGAGAGAATTTCCAGGTTGATTTTCTTGGTCAATATTCATTCCGAGAACGTGTTCCATTACTTTAGTGGTTTGTTTTATGCTTGGATTTTCGCTCTTGTTGGTAGTTATGGACGGTGAAGTGCCCACAATTTTTGGTTTTAATTTGAATGGGCTTGTTAATTTGCCCCCGAAAATTTCATTTTCATCATCACTCGGAGTGATGATGTGAATTCTCGGTCTGTTGAAGACTCTAAGTCCTGCTTGAAGAGCTTTTGCTGGGGAGTGAAATTTTAAAGGAGACTTTAGAGGCGTCCATCTCTGGCCCTCGAATTTTTCTCTGAGAAGTGAGAATTTTCGCTTTGGTTTAGGTACATTTGCATCATCAGGTGCAGCCGCTGGATGAAAAACTTGATTATCCTCAAGTTTGTTGGGTTCTTTTTCAACTTCAGCCATATTTTGGGCTTCTCCTGTGGATAAAAACGGACTAGTGTTCGTTTCAGCATTTTGAATATCGAATGGTTGTTCTTCGGAACATTCAGATATTCCTTGAAGAGCTGGAGTTTTCTTAACTTTGAATGATGTTCTTGAATTTTGAACTGTTTCTTTGTCTGCGAATGAATTATCAGTAGAGCATGCAGAAATACCGTTCTGAGAAGCTTGATGATGGAAAGAAATACTCTGCCGTCTCAACGTATCACTGTAGAATCTTCTTGAAAGGTCACTCATTGTACTATAATATAAATTACAAAGAGATCCTTTCGTTTTTACATCACCAATAGTAGTTATCAATGAAGAATGTTCAGTACTGACTGCATCGCTAATTTTTGATAGGACGGCAGAGGAAGTTAGAACTTCGTTACCTGATTTTATCCCTTCATTTATTTCGTCAATCCAGATTGTTTCGTAGTTAGAGAGATCGTCCACTGAATTCGTTCGTAGAGGCTTGGTAGCTCTCAAGGAGCTCAAAACGGAAAGAAGTCTCACGTTATCTGGCAGTTTTTCGTGGACCGTATCAAGTTTTTCAATTTCCTTTTCTCTTTCAGGTACTTCAATGCAAGCTTCCAGAATAAGATTGCTAAGATCAGGTAGTGATCGAGATAAAACTGACTCACCATCGTCCGCTATACTTTTCCTAATTCGGCCAGAAATTTTAAGAGCGCTACAATCAGAAGTTAAACTTGATGAGGCGGTGCTATTAATTTTACTTTTGTCTTTATACGTGCTATAATCATGTACTCTGTCTTCTATATCTAAATAAGCCTTCCAGTGTCTTACTCCAAACACTCCGCGATTAACGTTCAAAGGAGGAAGATTCTCGTAGTCGTGGTTCGAGCTGTTATTTGAATGGTTGGCACTTTCTGATAATTTCAGGAGTGGAAGCGGGAAATGCTGATACGGATAGCGGATAATGTAAGTTCTAGGAGGGAGAGGCAAGGGAAGAGCCTGAGAAACAGCAATATTATTGGTTGAATTTTTGTTTACACTCTCAAGTTCTGCATGAGAGTTATTCTTTGAAGACACTCCTTCAGTAAGGCACTCTGTGGAGCTCCTTCGTTCGGCAATGAAATCTCGTGGCTTGCTTGTTTGCTGGTTTGTTGCAATGAATCCGGTAGCTGTGTTCTGACAGACTGTGGGTGTCAGAGATTCAAAGTTCATGTTCTCACTGTCGTCGTACACATTTTCATAGTCATGTTTTTTGTCTGTGGCCTTAGATGGCAATTTCCTTCGGATTGACGACAGCTTCCTTACAACACTATGTTCTACGTTGCTCGAAGGAGGTCTGTGAAAACTATGCTGCTTCATCTCGATTGCGGTGTCACATTCTGTACTTTCAGAATTATTAAGAGACGAATACAGGGAAGAAGGAGAAGTTTGTGGAACACTGATGAGTCTCATATCCGTATCAGATACACAAGTGAGCTCATGCTGGGCGTCTTCTCCACGTAATACACTCGTCGATGCGTCACTCTTACACCAACGAAATACTTCACAGGTATGAGTCTCTTGTGGAACCTGTTTCTGTAGTGTTCCATTGCATGAATGCATGCAAATGCTGTTTGAAGATGAATTTGCAAGACTGGATACGTTGTGTGTAGCATCCAGAAGATCTTGGAGCTTTTCATCATACTCTCTTGTGACAGATCGTTCCAAAGATGACGGTGAGTTGGTATCATATGTTGAGCTAGGCATTATTTCTTGTGGCTCTCCCATTAACCCGTTAGGTGGAGGATAGTTCTCATAATTAGCGCTGCTTTTAAAAGCCCTGGGACAATGGTTGTCCTCGTAAAAATCATCATAATTTGAAATATCTCTGGTAAAAGATCGTGAGAGTAGTATTTTAGCCGAATCAATTTGGCTTTCTTTAGCATGAACTTCGTTAAAATCACGAGCAGTGAGACCTAAAGTGGACAGAGGTCTCCCTGAATTCCAAGGTTCATTATTTACGTTTGTATTTCTTGTAAGAAATCCATGTTGACCAAGCAGATTATCTTTGTATGTGTCACAGCCATTTTGTTCTTCTTTCAGAGCACCCTCTGTATTATGATGCGAAATCTCAACTGCGTCTGTATTTCTAAGCTGCAAGTCTTCGTTTAAACATGACATATTCGCTAAGAGATCTTGCACTGAACAAAGCAAGCCAGTTTGTCGCTCTAGAGGAGCATTTTCTGTTTGACCATTAGGACAGTCGTCTGATGACGGAGATGGCGAAGACGAGCCATAGTTGGAGTCGGTGCTGCCTGAGTAAGCAGATGATGAGTCTTCAGGAAGCGCCAACGTGGCTTCATTTGAGTGCCTGAAATTAGAAAATTAGAATTTTATTGAACTTCATGTTGTTCAATGGCGTACACTTAAGTACATTTGACAAATATTTCAAAGTCAAAAAATGAAGGTTCGTGTTTACAAAAAGGTCAGATACATAGATTTTAAAAAATTAGCTACAACTTTAAGTAATTTGAGGAACTTTTTGATGTGGTACCCAGAAAAAAATTCATAAATTCTAGCTAAAATTCGTTGTATTTCTAGCCTTCCCAGCGTCTACAATATACATATAAAATGCGTCGTGCACAATACTTCCTTGCACTTGTGACTGACTCGCATTGTAAATTTCAGTTGTTTCGATCTCAGGTATGGCAGCTTTGCACTATTTACAAAACTTTCTCACTTCATTAAATTCATACGTGCATATCGCTGTACGCAACTTAAGTACTATAAGATGATGAGTGAAAATTTATGATAATGTTCGGGAAGAAGTGTTAGATATTGAATTAGAAGATAGAGGTCCAGTTAGCTAGCTGATGAGAGCTGGTTGGTTCATGGCCAATATTGTCGGAAAACCTTTTTCTGTCCCAAGAAACAAAGAGGGATAATTTTATTTAATTTGTACTTGTGTGTGATTATAACTGTGCCAAGCAAGGAAAAAGTAAATTATAACATCACCTGTCCATGGACATAAATATTATATGGCAATTTCTTCAGGAGAAGAGCTCACCTGATGCAGTGTGAGGAAACACACCCCAGTTCCAGGTCTGAGGTGTCCAGGTCTGGCCGGCGCTGGTCAAGATAGCTACTGAGTAGCAGCAGGCCGTAACCTGACAATTGAACAGCTTTAAAAAAATACAAAAAATGGCTGCACTTCTGAGTCAAAATTTTTACCTGAATGTTGCCGTCCTTGAAAAATATTAATTATTTTTTCCTTCTTTCAGTGAATATTAAACGACGGCAGAGACAACATTGCAAACTGCGGAATTTTGATACCATACTCTATATGGTATAAGAATAATGTTTATTGGTTATTGAGTTAATGAACTAAGTATGGAATAACTTCAGTAGACTTCATTATTAGACTTCAGTAGAAGTCTCTACAATCTTCAACAAAAACTCTCTGTATGTTGCAATGAACAAACATTACTCCTAGAATTTCTCAATTAATATTTTCGTTATAACCAAAAACTGCTGAATCCTAATACTAAACGCAGGCTCTCGTTCTCACCCAAGAAAGTGAGGGTGATAACACTAGCGAGCAGCACGACGGCGAGGTGAGGGTTGTTGTGCCTGTGCGTGATGAACAGGAGCACGCTGGCGGTTGTGTTCTCTGCCACCAGCACGCAGTGACCCACCGCATGACGCCACTTCGAGCTCTTCACCTGAAACACAACACTTAGTTTAGGGTTTTCACTTTCACAAGTGTGAGTTAGACTTGTTCATTATCACACAGAAGAATTTCTGTTATTGAATGGAAGAAGTTTTGTTATTGTAACTGAATCGGAAGTTTACATTATTGTTATCAGAGATACTGAATACTAACTTTATTAAACACAGCATAAAGATAATAAGAAATCGATGATTTAGAAAAGAATGCCTCACGTTACGGCACAAAATTATAAATATTTGTTCCTGTCACAACGTAGGGATACGCGTGCCTCCTTTAAACTCAGAATGAACTTTGTTATCATTAAAACATTACGCGTCCAAAGACTTCACACTTGAGTCATAACAGTCCTATAACAAAAAAACTGGGTGTCCATAAAGTCTCTTTACCATTTCAAAAGTTTATTACAAATGCAATTGATAAGATATTTAATTCAAATTTGTTTTATTGTATTTAATGTTTATTAAAGTTTTTAATAATTTTTGCATGTGTTTTTCAGGGATCCTGTCTGTGTAAGAGGTGCTGTTGAGACTTTATGAGACTTCTATAAGAGACTTTATGGACACCCTGTACTACTCGTTTTTATGCCAAATTGCTAGTTCTCATGAGAAACGTCAGTAACTCGTAAACGCGATTAAGTAAAAATGTTTTCCCTATCAGTAAAGTAAAGGACAGAAGTAAATGTATCAGTAATACAAAGTTCATGAGAAATATATTTCAGGGCATATTTCCGGTTAAAATATTTCTATTGATACGTATATTGCTAGGATAAATCAGTATTATGGATAACAGAACGGACTACGTGTACAAATACACGGTCACATAAGCCACTGTGGTCGATTGGTGAGAGGCTTGCGCTTGTGATGCACGAGTCTTTGGTTCGAGTCACCACGGAGCACTCAAATTTCTCCCGCTTATTATGTAAGAGGCCAGACAAACTATATGTTTAATATCCAGCTCATTCAGCGTCGCTACGAGCCTCTGCCTCAAGTTGTGAGACAGAAGTCGGCGATCAGTCACTAAGAAATCAGCAATAAGAATTTAAAACCCGATGGTAACACATG
This sequence comes from Trinorchestia longiramus, assembly GCA_006783055.1. Classification (NCBI taxonomy): domain Eukaryota; kingdom Metazoa; phylum Arthropoda; class Malacostraca; order Amphipoda; family Talitridae; genus Trinorchestia; species Trinorchestia longiramus. Next base: position 104,603 of record VCRD01000503.1, read on the forward strand.
CACTGGATACTATACTGAAAATAAAGTTTATTGTTGGTATATACGTTGACAGAAAGAGGTGCACTAACTGTTAGTGGAGTGATTGTGGTGCAGAAGACCACAGCTGTGGTGAGGCTCATCACCACGTCTCTCCACAGCACCACACTGAACTGTGGACGCTCGCTCACCACCATCACGAACATCACCGTCATGTGTACGCCTGAAACAATGCATTATGACTTTAGTATCACGTCAATTTATATACATGCATAAACATTATTTAGTTCTTTATATGAACATGTTTATTATTTTACATAAGCCTCATTCAGTACTTTACACAAACAATATTTATTATTCTACGTACACAGTAATTAGTGTTTTAGAAAGCATTGTTTAGTTTCTTACAAAAACATTTTTCAGTGTTTTACTTAACGGTATTTAGTGCTCTACAAAAACATTATTTAGTACTTTGCCTAAACATTATTTAGTACTTTACATGAACATTATTCAGAACTTTATGAAAGCATTATTTAGTACTCTACAGAAACAATATTAGTACTTTACTTAAACTATGATGTAGAATAAAGCATTGGAAAATATCGTTCAACGAATAAAGACAGAGAATATGAATTTACTAAGCTTATGACGCGCATTCCCTCAGAGGAATTTCATGGGAGCAGAGACGACAAGTAGGGTGTACATCTCCCTTTGCCGTACAGGCAGTACAAAAGATCAAAGCATTACGCGCTAAACTAAATTAAGTGATACCAAGATGAATAATTAGAACTTAAAGCTCCTCCACTCGTTGCAATTCAAAATTATTTCCAGTCTGGAAGAAGAGTTGCGCCGGTCCAAAATCTCAGCTTTGTAAGCTGCTATTCAGGAAGAATTTTGAACTCCCCACAAATGGAAACTCCGTCAGAACTTACATGTCGTCATGTAGAGCCATGGTCCCACCATGATGGCAGCAGCTGTCAGCGCTGCCAGCCTCGTCGTCAGCAGCAAGAGGCCTGTCAGCACCTGCAACACCTGCAGCAGTGTGCTAGGCGAGCAGGAGTTCATGTCCAGTGCACTCAGGCTGACGAGGAGAAATCTTGGTATCAAAAAAAGCAATTTTTCGAGTACAGTGGGAAAAATTTGTAGATAATAAGGAAAATATTTAATAAGTTAAACATATGCATGAATATACATATATAAATATACATTAGATAAGTTATGGCGGCCGTCTTTTCTGTACATTAGAACTAAGCTACTTTCCTTTCACCACAAAATTGTAGGACATGATTGCTACATGCGTTAAAAAGCTTCCTACAAATCGAAGTTGTTCACATCATTATATTATCATCCGTTTCCTTTAAATTTTGTATTAGTTGTCTCTCGCGTACTAGAAAACAGTGAGTACGTAAGCCTTCTTCCAACATAAATTTTGAATCACGGCATTTCCACAGGATTTTATAATAATGAGATATAATCTTTACTGGTAATGATAATTACCTCCTGAGCTCATTTCCCCCGCGAACGTTGCCGTTGCTGGTGTTGGTCATGAGATTTCGCTCCTTGAGCGTTAAGACGCTACCGAACTTATGTTCCTTAATATTCTTCACAGGCACGTCTAGTAGACCACTGGACGCAAAAGCATTGCTTAAATACATGGCTTGATAGCCTGTACCAGGCTTCGAGGGCAAACTGGACGACTTGTGTTCGCAGTGCTGATTGATCTTCAGGTTTCGGTCGATCAGTTTTGGCAGCGACGAACTTCCCCTGTAGGAATTGTCCAGTCCTGAGTCCGAGCGCGAGTGGCAGATGCGCACATTTTTAGTAGAAGAGTCTCTTCGATCATGAGTGTCGGAATGCTCATTAATTTCTGAAGAACTGCTGATATTTTCTGTGGATTTAAGGGCAGTTGAAGCTCTGGTGATGGCTTCATTTCCAGGGTAACATGTACCAGACTTAGAGCGTGCACCATTTTCAACCTCGGACGAATTTTCCGGGAAAATAGAAGGGTACCGAGAATGTCTTGCAACCGCCCATATCAAGTTAGCAAGGGACGTTGCAGCGCACACAACTGGAACAAGAAAATAAGAACAATAATATGGATCCATAGAAATTATCAATATTGTTTTATAGTGACTTCAGGTGAGAATAAACGAATGCTCGGTACTCTCATATGTAATGATTCTTCTCAATTCTATTTTGTTATTTGTAATAAAGAAAACAAAAGAGACCGACTTCGGTTTTTTTTTTGAATGTGTTAAAACAAATGTGTTTTCAAGGCTACAATTTATTAAATTTTTGCTACATCCAAAACATCATCATAGGATTTATTACTCAACCATTTTCCTTAGATCGTAACTCACCAGTGAATAAATTGTACTTACAAATAAAAGGCTGATTGCGGCGCAAATACAGCACCCCGTACAGCTGCAGGACCAGCTGGGGCGCTGACTGTAGAGTTGCCTGGTACAGATGACACAGAGAGACTGATCGCTCTTCAGCTGTATAGTCAGAACGACCATCTGTATCAGGCTGCACCTGTTGCCTGAATAGTGCAATGTACCTGCACGAGTTAGAAATACGATCAGTTATTCTTTTAAAATTGATACAGAGAATAATTGAGGAGAAATGAAATGTTGATGTTGCATAGCTAACCATGGCCAGAAATCGCAGTTCAATTTTCGAAATGATTTTCATCTTTTTGTCACGATTTAAAAAAAACAATGTGTACTGAGTGGATCTCAAATCGACTTTTAGGTTTTTACAAATTTAAATTCATAAGCTGAAGTTCTAGTGCAATCATTCACTTATAAAATGTAAAGACCGACCGTGTTGTTTGAATAGTGCTCATTAACAATTATTTTATGTTGTTGAAAGTAAGCTATTTATTTTAGCACATGACGTATAGTAAGTGATGAATGTGGTTTTAAGAGATCAGATTGCTGCGGGAAAAGATGAGCAGGATATTTAAAGATGATCACTGACCTGTGGAGGAGGCCCCCACGGAAGCTCTGCTGCTCCGTATTCTGCGCCGGGGTCCGCAAATTTTTGTCTTCCGGCTTTTGGAGGCCGTGGACACAAGCAGGAGACTCTGCATGGCTCAAACAGCATGGACACGAGCGAGGTCCGTTTCCATCTACGTCTTGATGTCGTTCTTGCTCTTGCTGGTGATACTTTGATTCTCGATACTCCTGGTGTTCTTGTTGTAGCCTATCTTGTGATAAGTGACAACGCAATTCTTGCGGTTGTGAAGTTTTATTGACCTGAACAGACTCCTGCTTTACATTCTCCCGACCCTCAGTTTTCTGGTCCACTGGAAAGTCTGGAATAGATGGACCGTCAAGGAGAAGAGTGGCAATGGCAGCCAGGAGCGGCCACACGACGGTCACAGCTCCCCAAGTCAGATGGCCAGATGTGAAGAAAAGAACGCAGGTCAGCAAATCTGAGGATGAAAGTAACGTTACCAGAAACTTCTTCTTTAAACGATAAAAACGGAGCACATTTTTAATTGAATTTTGATCATCTGTAGAATTACATCTGTCAAAAAGCTTTCATGTGACATAATAAAGGTTTATGTTTTCTAGACATTAGCATCATTTCAGGGTAATTGATCGCTTCGAAAACAAATTTTGGCTCATATTATTTTTTTTAGCTGAAGTGAGATTTAGCATACGAGCAACAAAATAAAAAATAGGCATTAGCTTGACGTGAAGCTTCCAATTTGCCGATGACTTTCCATTTGTATTAATTATTTTTTCTGCAGTTTAGAATTCTTTACATTTAAAAAAAATTAATGATCATAAAATTTTCGATGGTGGTTGTAAGTTTTGAATTTCCTCTTCTTTATTTACGAATATTCGTGTTTTACTTGAATATTTTCTATTTACTCCATATTTTTTCTCATACGTTCTACTGTTTTTGCTATTATAAGTGCAGTTATTTTCCTCATGTTCTTACCCCTTCATAAAATGTAATGCCTTCACTATACGTACAGTTACAAATAACTATCTCAAGACACGCTACGTATGATATTTCACACATCCAACAGCTACAGGCGGTCACGAGCTTGTCAATCACTGAACTTTTTCTCATAAGCTCTACCTCAAAGTCTCCCCATTTCCTTGCTATCTGACTTGCTCGCCTCCCCTCCTTCCATCAGCGCCGGATGCATGAGGGGATCTCTGACCCCTGTTGTGAGCTGTTGTTCAGTGGACAATTGACGTTGCTGTAGCGTTGAGACACTTCAGTTGCGCAAAAAGTACAGACTTTGTGTGCTGTGAACGGAAATACTAAGTACTTGCTGTACTTAGTATGTATTTCCATTCATAGCTTTAAGAATTGAAAAACTGTTGACAATACTATTATTGTACACTATATCAGAATTAATTTATTTTTCGTTGGTGCCCTCTTCATGTTCGTCAGAAAGGAACTGAAACATAGATATTTGTGACTCAGGACTCAACATAGTAGTCCTCGAGAGATGAGAGTGGCAATAGCAATTACAATAGAATATGGCGCAAGAACGAGCCGGGTGCTTCATTATTGGGTAGCTACCCAAGTCTCGTTACCAGAATAATCGACAGGAGTAAGCTCAACCCCACTTTCTTTAGTAGTACTATCATAGTTTATGGGTCTGGTTCTTTACATTGCGTGCAAATTATGTGTAGCAAATATAGGTGGACCGACTATAAAGGAGTGTTAGTTATGCATTATGATGACATGAGACTTCGGTATACGTAGACGGCATGGAACTTTGGTATTGAACCAAGAATGGGCCAAACGGCTCGTTCCTATTGCCTTATTCTATTCTATTCTATAATTTAATGTAGGTCGAAGCCAACTCTCAAAGTGTGCTAATTATGTATACCGTAATATAGGTGGGCCAACTTTAAAGGAATATTAATTATGTATAACGTCATATAGGAGGGTACGAGCTCTAAAAGTGTCCGGTGTTAATTATGTACAACGTAATATAGGTGGATACCAACTCTGTAGGTGAGCTAATTATGCATAGTTTATTGTACAAACAATCAATTCCACCTGATATTGCCCCATGCACAACTAAACTTTAAGCAAAAATACATTTTTTCTGGGATTTCAGATACATACAAACATATATGATAGTAGACACCTAATATACTGACAAATAGAATATTGAGGAATAGGCTCGTTCTCAGAATCAGTGAGACGAATATTTAAAATTATACACTATTTTTATATAATCAAAATTTTTATAAAAATCAAAATCATTTTCTTTATTCAGTTTAAGATGAAAATCCTTGTGGTACTTTTTGATTCTTAGACTGCCTAATTCAAAAACCCAAAATTAGATATAACGGAAAATTAAATATTTTTTTTGCCAAAACGAACATGTCTCTATATACAACTACGAAAGAGGAGAGTGTTAACTATCAGACCACTAAGTAGGAGGAAACAAAGATAATTAACTCAGCTGATAGATCTCTTTCCGAAGAAACGCTGGGAAATTTTGAAACTAAAGTCGAAGTAATGAGAAACAGAAACTGTGCAGAGCCACATGTGAGGAAGAGGATGGAAACATGTACCGGAAGAGGGATGTGGTAAATCATGAGAAACAGACGCAGGCTGTTGACGAGTCTAACTTGTCTGACTGGCTGACACTTCAGCTTTGCTGACGACACTCCAATTAATCTTAAAGGCTGACGTAACCTTACCAAAGTAACTCTTTTAACGAACCGAGAAAGTACAGGAGGCAGCAACAAAACTTCCTTTTTTCAAAGTAAGTTCCTCTCAAAAAAAGTTATGTTGCCTAGCCCTGTACAAAGCTGTCTAGTCTATCTTCAAGCATGCAAAGCCATGTACGCATAGCCATGCTGGCACATCATGCGCGCTTGAAAGCAATTGCGGATTAGTGCATAAATTTGGAACATTTGCCGTCAGTGGTCACATTTGTTGTTGTTACATGCAGTAAACACAACACTACCAACCGACAAGAAATTTCTCACACCAAGCATAGGTACAGAAGAGGCGGGTCTGCCATGAGAACACAAATGCACGACACACGGACAGTCTTTACAATTTATTGAACACTGGCAGTGTTGTTCGTCAAGTTATAGTAAAAAATACGAGCAACTATAATAATAAACTCCAGCCTGTTCAGTCAATGCTGTAATATTTTTAAATAATACTCTGCGTGAGCAATAATGGTATTTTTATACAACTCTTTTTAGCTCGTATGTCTTCAGCTCTAATGAAGGATGTTAGCACGCTATGACAGGAAAAAAATGACGAGCTCGAGTCACGCATTAGCGCAAGTCGTAAATGTACGTCCTGCTCCTCCCACTGCACACCTTCAACATGACCAGCGTCGTACTTACGTCAGTTTATTCTACTGTCGAATGTACTCACCACCAAAATATCCAAACAAATAAATACCCTCAAGAAAATAGCACTCAAGCAAACGGCGGTGACAACTTGCGATTAGAGGTAGACGGCGACGATTGCGCGGGTGCATTTCGAGGTCGTTAATATATGATTGATGGATTGATTTCCTTCACAGTCGTATCTACATGATTGCTGATAAATATGAGAACGCATGTAACGAATCCATTTCTAATGACATTGCTTCTGACAAGAAACTATGGATGTCATGCAGGCGACAGTCTGTAAACACAAAGCCTGTCTAACTTCTACCTTATTACTGCTATGACGACGTTCAGGGCAATAAACCCAACCCATTATTTCTTCTTCTGTGTTCTTCAATCACGCAGTCACGAAGCTCGTACTCATAACCAAAAAATATCACAATAAAACACTGAAAAGGCTCTCCGCATCCGGTGAGTAGAGGCCGTTGTTCATGTAAGAAATTGAGAGCAAGTAAGTGTGGGTCCCTTGCAACACGTGACCGCTAACCTTGAAAGACTCACGACTTCCCCGCTGCAGTGTGGGAACAGCGATCCTTAAACAGTGTCCCTGCGCTGGCTGATGCCTTGTAGTCCAAGAACCAACCGACAACCTTAATTTCGAACCCTTTGACGCAAGGATAAAGTCTTCTTCACGAATGAGGTTCCTCAAACCACTGCGGTATCTTTGGACTTAAATGAGAGCGCTCGCTTTTATTTCACCTTCTTGATGATGCACACAACGAGCACTGCATAGACGTGCAGTAAAATATACATTGCAAATTATCCATAAATTCAATGTGAAGAAAGTGTCTCTGGGTTATTGTTGCATTCTTAGCCGTGAACCCACTGGCGATGAGCATGCAGCACAAAGTGTTGAATATACTAAACCAGTCAATCGATGTTTCAAACATGGAGACAGTTGAATATTAACTTGTTTAAGTTATATAGCGCTTGAGGGTAAGACGAAGCTGTTGTGACTGGTGTGTACTCGTACATAAGAGTAAAAATAAGATCATGTAACTGGTTTACTGCGAGAATACAAACTTCGTTCAACACTTACGGCTTTTGACATCTTCGTCTACACATAAGTTCGGAATCATCCAGTATGAGAATGATAAGTCTCATTTGAATTGATTGAAATGCTTGGCTTAAAATTATCTTATGAAGGAATACTAGTGTTGCAAATATCTTAACCATAGTACGAGTTCATGTATTGAAAACCAGGAATCATTTTTTTATGACAATAAATTATAGGAATATTCAAAAAAAAGGTCACAATGAAAATTGGATAAAAACGATATTAACCAAATTTCTGTACTTGAATACACTCCTCTCTTGAACAGAAAAAGTTATAGAATTATCAACTTTTCTGGATGAGGTGAATGAAACAAGGTAAAGTAATCCGTAGACTTTGGACAATTAATACGAACACTATAGGCACGTGTTGATGATATTTATCGGCTAAAAATATCTTAGGAATACATTAGGGTGAAAGATGAAGTCGAAAAGTACTATGCTTACAGAAATGATTTGGTTCCATTATTTTACGTGATTCATTATATTTCTTGCATATAAGATGCCCCACAAAAAAATCATGAAATTTTGTACATTTGATTGTTAGAAGCATAAGTCATTCTTTTCACGCCCTTAACGAAAAAAGAATTAGAAAATATATACGTCCTCTGGTTGGAAACAGTTAGTCAACAATCAGGAAAACATTTTTGCATGAATGTTCCATAAAACATTCGGAAAGTTAATTCTTTATCTTTGCTTCTTTACTTTATTAATGTATAAATGATGTATAGCGTTGAAACGATAATGTACAAATTACATTTTTATTTTTTTATGCATCCGCATAACGAAATACATGGTGAAATCAATCTAAAATGCGACATGCATATCAAATAGGCCAATTTTTTGTGAAGCACCTACCAAACATCAGCAAACTGACCTGAGCAGAAGTCAGCCACAAGCAGCCCTGCGCCACAGACTGTCAGCAGGAGCTGGAGAGTAGAGGCAGGACGAGGGGAAATGTCAGCCGCAGGGACGGTGCTGACGGCTGTGGCAGCTGACGGTCCAGCGTGGTCCATGACGAAGGGTACGTCACAGTCCCCACGTGTCCTGGTGTGGTACGCTACTGGTACGAACTCTCACGAGTATTGCTGAGTTACGCCTTCTATACAATCCTATTCCTACGCGAAATAAAATTTTTAGAAGGAAATTATGCTTGTAACGTTCCGTAGTGTGTTTGATGTCAGATTTGGTGTTCTCACGTGAGTGGATCAGTACTTGCTTTAGTCACATGATCTTACGAAGTGTCGAGGTTTCTATTCAATGAATTATAAAATAATTGTCACGGTGCCCCAAAACTTGAATTCAGGGAGATCTTCTTAATTGACAGTCGTAAAACATCGAGCTTCAATGCATCGATCTTCGTAGAAAGTGTCTGAATTTCAGTATTGAGAACAACGTGTGCGTTCGAATGTATGTGAAATATTTTCAGCTTATTTTCTTTTCCTTGATACAAAAGTTGTTCACTGTGTTAAAAGAGCACCCTAATTTTAGCGCTTTGTTAAATTATATTACAAGTTTAAATTTATAAGATACTTATCACTCCTCGTGTATGAAAACATTACACGATGTTTGTTGTTTTCCCTAAATTCTCTGAAATTCAAATCAGGTTTTTGTTTCCCATTAATAAAGTAATTGAAGGAACCTTTATATAGACGTTAACTCAATTTGTTTGCGTTGCACATACAACTTTTAACATCACAATGTTATTTCTACGGAAATAACTTTAGAAAATTTGCGTTGTTAACGTTGCGTGATGGGTCGAGTTAATAGGTCCTAGGCAACCTATTGATTTCTGACGGAGACTTCAACGGTCGCAGCAGGCTTTCCAGCTGTGATACAAAGTTTGTATAGTAGTTCACATCTTCAATTTATCTTAATTCGTAAAAGTTATTTTGCTTATGTACAATGTTCTCTTTACATAAGGAGTTTTCGATTTATTTTTTACACTACGCTATATTGACGCCAACGATCAAATTTTTCAGTGCCTGAACTTTTTTTTCTGAAATTTTATCAATGATTTTCATTTATGCCATTTTTCTTCGAAACAATAACCACGCACATCTCCAGTCAATCTCACTGTCTTGTGCTTTGCAAATACACCACCACTTCTTACGAGCTCTGCAGCTCGACTAACGAGCAATGGCTGAAAAATTAGCTTCAGTCCAGTCAGTCGGCTGAGAAAATTGAACTTCCCGCCAGTTGGCTGCAGTAGTTCTCTATATACATCTGGCTGGCTGGGTGGTTAAGGCTGATCAGCCTTGCGGTTGGTTGCATAATCGCGACGCAGGAAGGGGACCAGGGACAACTGGAAATTTGAAACCGCTTTGGAAATTGAAAAAACAGGCATTTATTATGCCTGCTAATTCTCTACCTTGAAGAATGATAGCAGCTTATAGAATATTTTTGCGAACTTTCAACTTCAAATTATGCATCCTTTTATCAAGCAATTTAAATTCACACGCTATAGTTTGCATTATCTATGTGAACGTATGATCAGTAATTTCAGTCTTTCCCATTCAGATACTTTCACTGATTATTTTTCTTCCAAAACTAGCACCTTCTAATAGGAGAGATGCTTTACGTCCCAGAAAACATACAAAAAAAAGAAAATCGAAATACAGTTCAATGACAGTATTCCTTAAAATATTTTCTTCTTCCTATTTAATTTTTTCGCTACTACATATTCAATGATAAATTTCGAGTGATCAACGCCTGCTTGTGTTAATAAACACTGTCCTCTTTACAACCAACTTCCTGGCATTGGGTTCCTCTTTATCTTACGTTCTTTTTCGTACAGGCATAAGAGATCGTACATATCATAGATCATCGGCGCGAGTCCTACTTCTATGACAGAATGCCACGTGCAGTTGTTTTTTTCTCTATTTCTTTCAATTCAATTTGGAATCATCCCCAATTGTGGATCATCTGCATCCAATGACAAGAAAAATATTTGTCGCATATATTGCTGCACTACAACACCAAAGCTGCCTAAAGGGAAAATAAAAAAAACTGAGGGAGAAAATAGTAGCGTCGTGCAGAATTACATTACTTCCGAATATCGTTTCCTCTGAGTAAATCCAATCATCCAAATCGCTTCGATGCTCTGTAGCGAAATTGTACTTTACTTTTATAGCTCAAAGATCTTCTCTGTTCGCACTATGCATATATTGATTGAATGTAGTATTAATGTTTCCACTATTGTGTGTAGCAAGAAATATTATTATACAATAATTTAAATCATTGTAACAATATATGCACTATCGCATTTTTGATCATAAGGTACTTTTAGTCAAGTGTATTACATAGAGAAAAAGAAGCTTCTAAGATCTGTCGCCCCCCGTTCTCTTGCCGTTAAAATTAAAAGATGTGCTCTCTTCTACTACCTGAACGTCATGCATAATTCAGCCGGGCTGAGGGATCAAACAATGCACATACCGCTGCTGAACCCACGACTAGGCACACCAGCGTGACTACAGCATATGATCACATCATATTCCCATTCGGTACGCGATGGGAAAAGCAGAGTCTTATACCAAAGTTATCCAGCGGGTTTACTAACTTTATTAGGCGATTTTATGCCCATCTTTCCCACATTTCCACGTATTTGTTCGATATAAGAGCCAGTAAATAGCGTGAGTATTGAGCACACACACACTGTGCAGCAGCAGCAGATGGGGGTTGCCTCATTGTGCTCCGCCATGTACTGGCTAGGGGAGCCCTACTTTCCACATCACCTACCCTACCTACTGCTGCTGGCTACTACCTTCATTACTATGGTTTGAGTGCCACCAAATGATTGTACTACCGGGAAGTGGTACTACCACGTTTAAGTGTTATGAGCAATGGTACTACATGTGGTAGAATGAGTGATCCTGGGTGATCTTATAAAGAATTTTAATTCTTTTCGATTGTCATTTGCATTGTTCGGTAGAAGGATAGTACAACCTAACTTAAAAGCCATATTTTTGAGTGAAAATATGACTGGGTTAAACTGTCATTAGATCACCCACTTCTAATTATCCATTATTGCATGTTCCTTTGACAGTTTGAATGATTTTTATTATTATTGATTCATTGACCGAGGAGCCGAAATTGTACGATAATACTAATACAAATTATTTAATGACTAAGCGAATGAAATAACAGTTAAAGACTTTTATTTGTCCAACTCCAAAGTTTCCAGATCATTTAAGGTTCAATTTCTTGAATTTCGAGTATTTTGATGATTCTTGTTTTCAATTCCTTATGGTCAGGAATATTTAGACGATTCCTGCCATCAATTCGTTGTTGTCCAGAACACTTTCAAGATTTCTGCTCCAATTCTTTGTCTGGAATGCTTTGATGATTCCTGCTCTCGATTCCTCGTTGTCTGGAATGCTTTGATGATTCCTGCTCTCGATTCCTCGTTGTCTGGAATGCTTTGATGATTCCTGCTCTCGATTCCTCGTTGTCTGGAATGCTTTGATGATTCCTGCTCTCGATTCCTCGTTGTTTGGAATGTCCCGTGGCAGAGGTTCGGCAAGAATTCTATTGTGCTCACGGCTTCTGGAATTACAATATGGCTACCTGACCATAATACTTCGAGTGGCAGCTTTTCGCTCAACAATGAGAACCATTAGCAAACTATGAAGATTGTCATTGAGTAACGCTCGGCAGCGTGCACGTCAGAAAATATGAACTTTACCTAATACAGGGCGCGGCAAAATGCTCTGTCACATTTACAGCTTCAAGAAAACTGAAATAAAGCAAAGAACAAAATGTGGGTTCTTATTTTCTAAATATACATAAAATATTATTTTGTTTGAATTTTTTTTCAGTTCTGAACGTGAATTGGATTAGGTTCTTAACACTTTTTCTGTACTGTGCTCTATTTAGTTTTTCAGCATTTTGTTTCAGTTTTGCTTATCATTTTGTAGACCGCCGCACCCTGTAGACATGATACCCACTGGAGCTTGTGGACCCGAGTCACTTCCCAAAATGTTACAGAAAAAGCAATTACAATACCGTAATAATTATATGCAGTCTTATAATTATTTGTAGATTTATATATTTCTCAAAATACTGATAAGTATAATATCAACAGCGATTTCAAGGAGATTTAGTTAGAGCAGCTATTGTCTCACAGGACCTACTGGGTAAAGTTATATTGAAATTGTTCATAAATAGTTTTCAAATTGAACTAAAATTGTTCTTAGATTGTTCTAAAAATATTTATAAACTTATACATATAATATAATGAGAGTAGGATTGTTTTAAATCGTACAATTGTTTTTCGGAAATTCAATGTGAAATTGAAATTCTTGAAAATTCAACAAGCGGTTTGCTGCCACTGCTTCTCAATACATGCATTTGGTTGTAAATATACAGTAAACTTGAGATGTATGCATCAGTCAAAATGCCCTTGATCGTAACGACTGGACCCATATCGTCCCTTGTCGATGGCAGACCCTACCTCCAAAAACATGTTTTTTCAGTAATCCCTTGGCAAAATTTTATCCCAAGTTTCCCACAATGCACGAGTTTAGGAAAATCCCTTTTTTTGCGAACTTTTGAAAGGAATTTGTGCCCAAATAATATCAAGGCACGGATGGGAATGAACAACAGGTTTTCGCCTCAACACAAAAGCGGGTGGAGGCCTGCACAAAAGGACTTTTTTATCGCTGCATTCGAAAACTGACCAAATTCCCGAACAAAATTTGTTAACGGTAGATTTACTTTTGTTTATTTTTTGACCGAGTTGTAGAGACGCGAATTCGAGTTGGGCTGTGAGCAAAACATTATTTCTTCCATTGATCTAGAGCAGTTTAGAAAAAAATATGTATTTGTTGCTGCTCTTTCAGAGAAAATTGTAACACAGGGATATTTTGTGTCTTCATATCGAAGAGTTCAAACCAAATAGAATAATTACTATTGCTAACTAAGAGGAAAAGCGTAATAGAAATTTTTGGGCCTTCGATTCTGTGTCCTCGATCTGTAAACGAACATCATTCTAATAACAATGATGTTACTGATCGAAACTGTCCCTTGTTTTCACCCAGGCCAACATAAAAAAGTGTAAAGAAGAACAATATTTTATTTTTTATTTTTTGCTTAGTTCTATGGTTTTCAGTCACTAGCTAACTAGCCGGGCTAGCTTTTCATTTTTTCACGCGCCTGCAGTTTCGACGTCGTCGAATTCTGTACAATATTCTTCTTACAAATTTTGAAAGTGTTTGAAGTTCCTTAATTGTAATCAGGTGCAGTTTTCACGGTAAATTTAGTTCCTATCGTTTTTTTCACCATTTTGCAACGAATGTTTGTGTTTAAGTCCCGCTTTAATTTTGTTGTTGCAATTGTGTAAAACAATACCATAGGTTTCAATGAAGTTTTTACATTTCAAAGTGATCAAGGACGTCGATGACACACCAGGATAATTCGATTTCATTAAAATTTCTTGAATTGCACTGGAATAGCATTGTCTGAAGCTGTACAAACACGATGTTTCATGCTATTCCCCAGTGAATGCCTGCAGTAGCTACTCAAGTGTGAGACTGCCACATCATGTACAAAAAGTTACATTCATCATATGTACGGAAAAATGGCGGTGGTCTATATACAATTTATCTAATTTTGGGGGCTTTTTACGCACTCATTGAGAAAATGCATCGTGATGAAGTAGGAGTGGCATCATGCAGTTTTAGACCACACACTCGTGCTCTGCAGCAGCTGTCGCCGGAAGTAATACATGATCTGGTGTTTCAATAGAAAGAATTCGCTTGCTGTTATTGAGTTACCATGAAAACAAGTTGCAGTGTTCATTTCGGGATCATTGAAGTACTTTTGACTGTTCAGTATGCAACTTTCTCAAAATTAATTCATAATCTTTGCTGCTAAACGCGAATTATTAAGTGGATTTTACATTTTCGATAGAAGGAATGCGCACCCTAGAATTGAAATATCCAAAGAACTAGTAACAGCATCATTGTTTTGATCAATGAAGTACTTTTGAATGTTAAGTATGATACTTTCTTAAAATTATTTTTAAGCTTTAGTTTTAAAAGCTAATTACTGCTTGAAATCTGTATTCATTACGAACCATTGAACAGGAACATCTTTTGTACAACTGAAATAACCTCTTACCTAGGTTCCAATAACAAAAAGTATTAAATTTACGAATACAGGAGCCTATGCGGGCGGTAGAGCGAGTAGATGGGGGCATGAAAGCTGCCAGTAGACGATGATGATGGTAGATTAGTGGAGGTAAATTGCATGTAGCAGCAGAGGGTCTACCGCAACGAGACGTACTGTAAAGAAAAGGAAAAATCTGGTTGCCTCCCATATGAACTCTTACGGCCCTGATGGAGATGTAGAGTTAGATAAGTATTGTTTAACTTCTTGTCTATATAACTGCAGGTTACAAGGATCAAAAGTACTGTGATTAAAAAATTTTAAAGAAATGAAAAGCGTCAGCTAAGAAAATTTTTTCAAATTTTGATGAGTAAATATTTGGTACCAATTTGGCATAGAGTTAAAATATCCCAGAAATATTAAAGAAAGGCAATCAATAATTATTTCTCCAACTTTGATATATGATTTATCTCATTTTAGCATTTAATCCAATAAAATATACCTTCAAGTGTGCTGCATAGCACTATCTTCTGCGTAAATGAATCCTTATTTTCATAATAAATTGTAGACTGGAAGAATGTAGACTCGATGATTGAACTTATTCTTCAACAGAATGTAGACTGAATGAATTAACCTATTCTTTAATAGAATGTAGACTGAATGAATAAAAATATTCTTCCACAGAATGGTGATTGAATGAATAGACATCTTCAACAGAATGTTGACTGAATGAATAAACCTATTCCATGACAGAATGTTGACTGAATGAATGAAAGAACCTATTCCATAAGAGAAGGCAGACAGTCTGATGTACGGTCCACAAATGCAGACTGCCCCCAGCAACCACTGCAGTGCAGACAGCGTGCAGACTGCCCCCAGCACCCACTGCAGTGCAGACAGCGTGCAGACTGCCCCCAGCACCCACTGTAGTGCAGACAGCGTGCAGACTGCCCCCAGCACCCACTGCAGTGCAGACAGCGTGCAGACTGCCCCCAGCTGCCACTGCAGAGCAGACTGCCCCAGCACCCACTGCAGTGCAGACAGCGTGTGGGATGCTGCAATGCCCTGAGTGAGCATTGCACTGGCGACGCAGCCCCGCTAAGCTGTCCAGCACCTCATGTCTTCCCGCACACCGTGTGTCCAGGCACTTCATGTGACCAGGCACATCGTGTGACCAGGCACATCGTGTGACCAGGCACATCGTGTGACCAGGCACATCGTGTGACCAGGCACACCATGTGTCCAGGCACTTCATGTCACCAGGCACACCGTGTGTCCAGGCACTTCATGTGACCAGGCACACTGTGTGTCCAGGCACTTCATGTGACCAGGCACACCGTGTGTCCAGGCACTTCATGTGACCAGGCACACTGTGTGTCCAGGCACTTCATGTGACCAGGCACACCATGTGTCCAGGCACTTCATTTGACCAGGCACACCATGTGTCCAGGCACTTCATGTGTCCAGGCACTTCATGTGACCAGGCTCATAGTGTGTCCAGACACATCATGTGACCAGGCTCATAGTGTGTCCAGACACATCATGTGCTATTTTTCAGACAGTGCATCTCGGTGCATCTACTTATGACATCACTGGAGTTTCCTTCTCCCGCTTGTTTACTTATTCGCCTATTTCCTTCCTGAACACACGCCAATTGTTCTCAAGGAACATTAATCCTCAATGCAGTACAAGTGACGACAATATCTATTCATCCGCTGTAACAAGACCCGCTTGAGTATATTTGTGATTACCTATTTTTATGACGCCATGTGATGACTTTGCCATGAAACCTCAGCGTATGTATGTATGTACTCTTTCTATGATAACTTCATTCCTTCGTTAATGACCTGCCGTGAAGTATTGCCTCTAAATACTTTATAACATCAGTATTGCTGTACACGTACATATGATACCGTACGCACAAGACGCGATATCGAGTGATTTTATACGGACTTGAATTTTTAGTTAGCTGATCGTTCCATTACTTGATGGAAGACTAATACAACTTAGTTTGAAAGGTCGAATTTTTAGTGAAAATTTATCCGGGTGAAGTTGTCAATCATCGTAAGGAGTCTGATAGTATTGAAACATACACATATATAATTGACTATGTATCTCCATCTCTCTCTGTATCTGTGTGTGTCCGTCACATTACTTCCTATCTATTGCTGGAGAAAATTTTTGAGCTGAAATCAGAACGGGTATGCATGTATTACAAGCGTTGTATAGGTGGATATTAAAGGCGCCGGATCACTATAAAATACTCGATTTTTTTCCGTCAGTGTTCTTTTCTTATACGGCCATGTTATCGGTAGATTAAATAGAAAATGGAAGTTCTGTATACATTTATAGAAAATATTCAAATTTTGATTGCACCACGGGTAAAATTTAAAAATGTATTTTATTTTATAGATCCTGAATTTCTTCACTTTTGAATCAAAGAATTTCAACGGGTACTGTCTGGGTTATGTTATCGGTGGATAAAATACACAATGGAAGTTCTGTAAATAGTAATGAAAAATATTCATTTAAAGCACAATAATTCGTGGCAAATTTTTAATGCATTCATACTAATAATAATTTCAAACCAGGAAAATCTAAACCGTGGAACTTCCACGGGCACTGTCTAGTTCATATAATACACATCTCCATTTCAAACGGGAAGACTAGTGACGAAGTCTTGAAGCAAATGAGATGGCAGTGACCGCAGAGCGACTGCATTCAGAGAAGATCTGGCACCAGTATTCAGAAAAGATGCCCTGCTGCTGAAGTGAAGGTAACAAGTCTTGCAGAATAGGATGGTCTGTCTAGGGAACATGTGTGGCAGGACCCAGCGGTGCCTTTAATGGCTCCAAGAAACCGCCGTAATTAAAAGAAACTCCAACAAATTAGCTCTTGAGCTTGTCCAGAGCTTGTTCAGTGAAGGGTCAGAAGTAACATTTAGCAGGCAACGATAATATCTTTATACATGTGGAACATAACGTATAACGTTAATTCCTATACATATAGGAGGTAAAGTATGTTTCTATACGTATAGGAAATGACGTGTGTTTTTCAAACATAGGAAGTAAACTATGTCGCCAGTAAAATAAGTAACGTAATTATCTGTACGTATGGGAAGCAACATATATCTCCATACGAAAGGGAAGAAACTTATGTTTTTATACGTATAGAAGAACGTGTATTTCTGAACGTACTCGTATAGGAAGTAAAGTATATGTATTTCTATACGTATAGAAATTAACTGAAGATCAGTCGTTCATTCTTTATTGCAGAACTGGTTCTATTCATGGAACATACAACGGAAATGTATGTTCAATAGCAAAAATTATAGAAAAGTCCCTACGGTTTTTTATTAAATCATCTTTATTTTTCCTGTTTTATTCTATTGTTTTTAATTGCAGGAGTACCTTGTTAGTGTTTGCCCCGCATTGCAGAATTTACTTCATTTCCTTCAAATTTTCTCGAGAAATTCTTACGTTTCGTAAACTCTCAGCTTTAGCCTCCTTCTCGAAATCGTGCAATATTTTAACTGTGTTAAAATGCAAAAAATTCATGTTAATTCTGTAGTACTGTTTAGTACTTCCCTACCCTACTCACTGTATCAATTACCTTCAATATTTCCTTTTACACGAATTACTCGTTTATTTTCCGGTTATTTCTACCCCAAGTTATAAACTGATCAGTTATCCCATCTAAAAAATAATTTATTCCATCGTTGACATAATATGAGCAACCTCCCGTCGCTTCGACTCTTATTTCCGCAAACTAATTGTTTACGAGTGCTCAAGCGAGCTTCTTCAAGCCTTTGTTCTAAAACTATATCACCTCTTAATTTACCTGTACAGTTAACATTCGCAATTACAGGTATATATTATAAAAAGTTAAATAAAATTTTTTAAGAAAAAGAAATGAGAAGAAACGTTTTGTGGCGATCAAATCAAAAATATATTTATAGTTGACTCACTGGAAGCATCTTTCCACGTGACTAAAACTTTCCCTCTAACACCTCCTCTGCGCCTTCTCCCACCCAGCAACCTCACATCAATATTCTCTCACAGCCTCACATCAACACTCTCTCACAACCTCACATCAACACTCTCTCACAACCTCACATCAACACTCTCACAACCTCACATCAACACTCTCACACAACCTCACATCAATATTCTCTCACAGCCTCACATCAACACTCTCTCACAACCTCACATCAACACTCTGACAACCTCACATCAACACTCTCACAACCTTACATCAACACTCTCTTACAACATCACATCAACACTCTCTCACAACATCACATCAACGTTCACACATCCCTAAGGGACGATGTTCAGGACAAATTTGAAGTCAGCTGTTCTCGATTGTAGTGTACAAGCTCCCCTGACTGCGCCAGAGTCGTGGTCTCAGCATGCGTCCAGGTGTGGCTGTGAAGCGACAGCTGTGCAGCGGCGCACGCGCTGCGGCCGCTGCTGTTCTGCTCATCAAAACAGAAACAAAAACAGAAACGTTGGCTCGCGAAAACAGAAGGACCGACGGTTTGAATCTTTCTGCGACAGAAAAGACTCGTGTATCTGCTTATGGTATCGGTTCTTGCCTACTAGGTTGAATAAAAGCTAAAGAATATAGAAGGGAATCGTGGTAAATCTCTCTGAAATTTCCCGGAGAAATTTGGTACTGGGAAAAATTGTGTTTCCTTGTGAAAACACGGAGATGTACAGGATGCAGGTAAATAAAGTTCACTTTTTAGTGGACATATCCTGTCCACAGGATATGGATTGTATGATTGTACTCCAACAATAGAGAGTAAAAACATCAAAACCAAGGTAGAAAACAAATTTTATTTTTGTAACATTAGTGGTTCTGTACTTCAACGCATGCAGTTATAAGGTATGCATTTAAATTATCTAAAAGAAAGCAAGCCAGCAGATTAATATGTAGCTTCTATTGGTTGCAGCAGAATGGTTTCAGAAGACGTCTGCAATTGTGCTACCTCTGAGTGCCTGGATTGAAATGACCTCACGTGATTCCAAAATAACATCGAATAAGTAAATATTTCAGATGCATTGTAGGATTTAAATGTTTGAATTTGAGAACCTGTTACCTTTTTTGACTTGTATATGCCCTCAGAACGTCAAATACTCTGGCGATTTCAGCCCATGCTATGATACTTTATTTCACGAGTAAAATTTTGTTAATGAATCGCAAAATGTGGATGAATTTTTAAATTTATTTTTTATTTTATCGTCCGAAGATGCAGTAATTTTCTGCATTCAAAATTCAAACTCAGTGATATCGTGAAATACATTCATATATTTATTCTGACATGATTCGTTCAATATTGATGTTAACGTACATTTATAAGTTCACAGTGACGAATACGATCAGTGAAATTTCAGTACTCTCGAAAATTCGTTTTAGAACTAAATAGCCTTCGATGCAGGTATTTCGTTCTTCTTTAGAAACTCTTGACACGACGTTCTTCTCTAAAGTCTCATTCTTTCATTACTCCACTTCTAATTCAGTTGTAATCTTCATACGGCAGAAAAAGAGAACGCATCAATGAGGGAAGAAAAAAGGACCGCAAAAACTTATATTTTGCTCAATTTATCGGATGGAAGACCGGAAGGATGAGCTGTGGGGGTGACGTGAACAAGCTGGTTGTGCTGTTGTTGCTGCTGCTGCTATTGTTGGTGTTTCTGATATTGGTGCTGCTTATGTTGATGTTGCTGCTGCTGCTATTGTCGATGTTTCTGATATTGGTGTTGTTTATGTTGATGCTGCTGCTATTGTTCGGGTTTCTGATATTGGTGTTGTTTATGTTGTTGATGTTGCTGTTGCTGCTATTGTTCATGTTTCTGATATTGGTGTTGTTTATGTTGTTGATGTTGCTGCTGCTGGTGCTTTTGTTGATTTTTCTGTTATTGGTGTTGTTCATGTAGTTGATGTTGCTGCTGCTGGTGCTTTTGTTGATGTTTCTGCGTTTTGTGCTGTTGAAACTTTCCTGTTATTGAAGTTGTTGCTGTTGTTGATATTTTTGCTGCTGCAGTTTCTGTTATTGTTGCAGTAGCTATAATATGTTTATTTTTATCGGACTGTCACTTTTTCATTTATAGAAATGAAATATACTAATAGTTTACAATTGGTAAATATTTTACTTTTTTACTTACTAATTGTTATAGTATGTTATATTTCCATTATAATTTTATGTCTACACTTTACAATCATTGCGATATTTACACAACAATTTCTTTCGAATTGCAGGCACAAAATAATTTTATAGGAGAAGCAACAGCGATGAGAATGTTGTTCTTGTGATCCAACAAAATCGGTTTTTGAATACTTTGCATGGTTTGCTACTACATTTCTGTTAAAAAAGGTGCAACAAATTTAAGTGCATGCAACATACCGTCGATGTTCTTTGTAATTTTCATCGAAACTCCCATACTCAGATCAAAGTGAAATGATCTGTGTATTTGTAAATTTAATAAAAGCAAAATAAAATGAAAAACAAACGCGTATCTCTGTTTTTGATATATACACATAATATCATATTATTTCTTTTATATTTTTGCTCTCAAATACATTATTCAATCTTTACTCTATTTTTATTTAGGAGACCTGCGTATTAGTCGGATTCGTTCACGTCACTCTGTATCATATCTAAGGTCTTTCTTCAGTTCACTTACAGTACATTGAGATCACTTCCATTCCTGCGTTGAAGTTTCCACAAAAATTCTTTTTCTCACCATACTCCGTACCTGCAACCCTACAAAACAAAAATTCCTTATTCTTACGGAGTCATTAAATTTTCTTATGATAATTGTTTAAGTTAAATAAATGAAAATGATACATGTTAAAAACACGTGCTACGAATGAAAACTCATTTTAAATTTTATGTAGAACCCCTTCTCTGGTCATCAATCTGTTCAAGTATTGAATAAAAATAAACAGGTCACGTTCCGCACAGAGCCAAACTTTGAAGCCGCGTCTTTCAATCGCTGTCTTGCGAAGGCCGACCGAATTTTTACCCTGCAACTCTCAAGTCCTAGAAGCGAGAAGCAAAAACTGATGACGAGGCAAATTTCGTCCGTGGTACTCTCGGTGTGAGGCAGTTTTGTGACGTAATGATAGACTCGGCAGTAATGTTAATGGTTTTCTTTGAGCTCCAAAATAACATTACATTTATTCCCGTGTGTGTTTTTTGAGTAAGTAAAGTAGCATAAATAACGTGCATCAAATTGAAGACATGATCACTTACTACCATGATGTGATATAGACTTCGCCCACAACATTCATTTGACTTTTTCTTTCAAATTTTTTGTCGTCATGCGCACAAGAGTTGCAGCAACATGACATAAGATGAATTTTTGCAGTATATATCAACAGCAGGACGGCATTCAAGATATTGTGTTGATAGAAAAGATTTCAATTTTCTACATCTTACTGACCTAATAATTATTTTCAACTGTAAGTAAGAAAGCATGGAGGTATCATGCAGCATTTAGTATACCATCATTTTACTATCGCATGCATGTTTCTCCTCTTGATTGAGTTACTTGGATTGAATAGCTGATTTAATCTAATACACTATGTAAAAGAACTTGAGCAAAAAGCAATCAGATCTCTAGGGTGAACTAAACATGGTCATTGATTAACGATCTCAGTGATTCCAGGAAAAACGATATTAAAAAGATGTTTTAGTCTTTTTGACATTGCTACGGAACATATTGCTATAAATTGATCTATCTACATATGATCTACTGTAAGGCTTGAGCACTTAAATAACACAAAGCATTGTTTCTTTGTCTACGGTGTCACATAATAAGTGTTTATAAATTCGAAAATAAACAAGCAGTTAAATCATATTTTTGTTAATCTTCCTTTTTTTGCGTGTGGACAACACAAAATTTTTTGAGCCCGGATATAAATATGAATCCATGAACTTGATATATAAACTAGTCTAACATCACACTCTGTGTTACTTTTTTGTGTGAAGAAAATAACCTTTAGCGTAAGCAGATCCTGTTTCTTGAACAGTTTTGGCAAGTACGCTAGAGAGGAAGTGGCGCCTTCTTACGAACTTGCAGGTAGAACAACATTAACAGAGACCACCTTGAGCTTTCTTTGTTGACCCTGAGTCTCGTGTTTTCTGAAAGATGGCAAGGAACGGACGGACTTTTAAACCGTACCGGCAGGACAAAAGGGAGAGTCAAGCATGAAAATGGAACGGTCGGAAGGGGCTTTAAAAGGAAGGCGGAAGAGGAGCCAAGAAGCAAGAAAACGGAAGAGCAAGCAATAGAAGCAATGAAGCATACTCGTGACGTTGTATCCAAGAGCGAAAAAAATCAAATATCGTAACATATTTATTACAGTACTAAAAATTTATTTCTAACAGTTTAGGAGCAAAATAACTACACGCATGAAACAAGTGGCTAAATTTACTGAGTAAAAAGTAATAATAGAGGTGCGCTGAAGCAAGACTAACGCTTCTGCCAATCTTAAAATACTGTCTCGACAATACGGAAGGCACTTCGTCACCAAAGAAGAACTGAGGAAATAAAATGCTAAAGTATTTCTTCACACTGCGTTGGATAGAAGTTAAGTTATTGAACGCACAGCAATTACGACACAAGTTGCATGTTAACGCCACAGAGTCAAACTGTACAGGCAAACCCATGTCATTGAGCTCTGAATGTGTCCATCACTCACCGAGTTGTAGTTGATAGTTGTAAATTTCATTGCAATATTAACTCAGACACTCATCGTTATTTCAGCTTAGGTAGTAATCATGATATTAGGTTAGATACTCATGATTATATTAGCTTAAATATTCATTATTATATTAGCTTAGATACTCTTCATTATATTAACTTATGTATTGATTATTGTATCAATTTACAAATTAAATTAGGTATTCATCATTAGATTACCTTCAACTCATGAATTTAAATTCTGTGTATGCGTAAACAGAAAGATAAATTGATAATTCATCTTGAAAATTGTATTTAAAATTCGTTCATAATGTTTAAGATCACGCAAGTTCATCATTAGTAAAACCAACAGTAAAAGTAAAGGAAAGCTTTCTCTTATTTCGAGTTTGCGATATTTTTTGATCCTGAAAATTTTAGCTTTAAAAAAATTGAAGACTTACGCCAGTAAATAGCATCAATGTTAGCTGTACTTTTCTTTTATAAAACATTTCTTCTTCAAATATTCGACCGTAGCGATGGCGCAATGAAGAAAAAGAAATAATATACTGGTAGTTAAAATTACTAGTGTTGTCATTTTTTTAGCATTAAATTTACTTCTATTCTCATCATTATTATTTATTTTTATCTTATTATCATTAAGTTAGAATTTTCGTGAGCGTCTATGATCACATGAATACATGTTTCCTTTTGAGAAACATGCAATTTTTTTAGAATTTCAGCAGTCAGTAGTCACTTCACTTTAAAAAATATTGCAAGTGGTAGCAATTTGATTACAAGATAAAGTTGGACGTAATTCTTTCATAATTATACTGGATTTACATTCTTTTTCAAAATGCATCTGCAGTTGTGTTAGTTGATGCTGCACATTTCTCAAACGCACCGCCCTAATGCGGGGTTTAAACTCATATTTAAATTTCTTCAATAACAGTGTTTATTTCCGGTATAAAAAGGGTCAATCTGAAATTTAAAGATTCATCATTATTTCCAAGAAATCATTGATCTGTCTACCTTCACTGCCTATCCCCTTCTAAAGAACAGGATGGTAGGATAAGATTTCAACGACTCCTAAATTTTTACTGCATTGGCAAAATGCACCTGAACTACTGGCAAACTGCATCTGAAAACTAGCTGCAAACTTCTAAGAAGCATTTAAGGAAATGGTTAGCACAGCAGCAGCCCTAGCTCACCAGGACGTCTCAGTTTAGCGCCTGAATGTCGGACTAACATCAAAGAAGCTGAGCTTTTGTGCCCAGGTTTCTGGGGCGATCAAATAAACTGGGTCTTTGCAGAGCCTTTGTGGAGCCCTGAACGTGGCTCAAAGGCGCGCTCACAGCCGTTAGAAACTCGGAGGGTGGGGGAGAGAGGAGGGCATTTCTTATAAGGGGTTATTTATGTGTGTGTGGGAAAATAAATAAGAACTCTAAAGCCTTCAAGGAACTGAAAAATAAAGAAATTAAAAGCGTCAGGTATCCCAAAAATAACTTAAAGGATTTTTTGTCTCTTTATTGATTTAACGAAAAATTGCATTTTTGAAACGATTTTCCCAGTATTATAAATGAGATAACGACATCCCTAACAAATTAACTCGTGTATTTCTCAAGTATTTTGTTGCCTTATAAAATCTTGCATTTGTAGCAAAAAGCTGTTGTTTACTCTTACGACAGAGCGTTCATTCAGTACTATTAAGCTAAAAACAACGTCCATTCTATAAACATAAGTAACAGTTGTTTCAATCCCTTATGGACATACGTAAGAAATTAGTTGGAAGACACAACAGACAAGGTAGATGTACGCCATACACGACAAAGTTTGGTGCACCGTAAAATGAGGGGCATTGCAGTGATGCTCCCCAGAGCTGCCCCTGAACAATTATTTGCACCAATGCTCGAATTTTTTGCCTGAGTTTCATGTAATCTAACTTGGGTGTATTATAGTACTATGGAGCATTAAAGGAGTATTATATAATAGAGAGTGATGCACCTATTTGGATGTATTATATATAGTACTACACCTGAAGTGCACTATGGGTGCATTGTATGGTACAATGTGATGTACCTACATATTTGGATACACTGCAGTACCTCAGCAGTGTAAGAGATTGTGTTCGTGTTCAGTATCATTGATGTTCGGCTTTTTGTCCGGTATCTATGTAAACCTTCAGCATGAATGTTTAAACAGATACTGGAGAAAAGGTCGATACTGTACACATATAAACTAAAACAATATTAGGAAGAAAAACATACGATAATAAAAAAACTGCAACAAGTTGTTAGATTTACTTGAGAGAAGAAATTTGCTGTTTCACGGTTTTTCATTCTTTTACGTTTTTCAGCAATTCTGTTTCGAATATCCAGAACATAGAACGTCAATACAGAAACGAGACATGAAGTAAAACAAAAAACAGGCGCTTTATTGATAACATACACTTCATAGCGTAGGGCCTGATTAAGTGAGTCATCCGCTGTAGTGAAAAGAAAAAAAGAAAAATCAACCCTTCAAGATATTAATGTTCACTTCACACGTGGCTTTAAACTGCTGAGAGAAATAAAACGCCTAAAGGGACCAAAAAATCACCAAAGCTTGAGTCAAAAAGGCCTAAAATATCCCGCACAGATTGCTTCCGAAAGAGCTCTCACAATTCTTTCTTCGTTGTTACATCTAGGTAAGACTTTACTAAAGATTAACACCATTAATTTTCCCGTATTAACATCACTGTAGTAGTCCGACATTACGTTTTTAGATGCAAGGAAAAGAAAAATATCACCGTCGTTTTGCATTTTCTCAGAATACTAAGCAATATGGGAAGTGAGTGTAATTTAAAGAGCTGCTGCTACACTGCAGCGTTACTGTAACGAGTATTGAATCACGGTGGTAAAACCTCCATGTAATCCCAATGACGAGATTATCTCTTCCGTCCGTGCCAATTTTTTTACGTTGTAATGCTAACTTCTTTCGTACTTTTCAAAACTTGGAAATATACTAAAACTGATCACGAGTAGTCATAGTGGAATTTTATACTTAGAATTTAATCTGATTCAATAATGAACGTAGATCGTCGAATAATTGTATAATCTTTCAGCGCACATTCACCAATTTACACGCAAGGTGTCGATTTAGTGCATCACCCTGACTTTATATAACTTCTAAAGTTGCTAATATATTTCAACTACAAAGTTCCTAGCAAATTAATTGTGAAATAGAAAAACTTCATTGGAAATACATTCCTGCACTGAAATACAGCATGACCTGGCCACTCTTCTGCTCTCTGTGTTCTTTGTGCTCTTTTGTTACATGCTTGTAGTTTCTCATGTGTTTTTCAATCAGATCAAGAAATGCAAAGTTCAATCGCACAGTTTTCACTTATATATCTACATTTAAAATGTTGTTGATATAAAATCAATATAAATTGGATGAATTAATTTTTTTCAATTTTGCATTAAAAAGTAAATTTCCACAGCATGATTTTCCGTACATTCTTGTCAACAATCCTCTAATGAAGTGTGAAATAGAAGTTAGAGCCGTTCCAGCACATTAAGCAACAACTGGATGAGTAGAAGATTCAATAAAAAGACTAATTATTGTCTTTTTCAGCGAGAATACAGCTTGTTCTCTCTTAACATTGTGAGAAAAGAAGTTAGAAATGGAATCAATTGACGAGTAGATTAACTTTAATCCAAAGGTGACCATGCCATCACGATCCATCGAAAACTAATTAACTTCTATTGTGCTCATGCACTGTCTTTTCTTCATCAAGTGATTCACCAGCATTGAATATTGTGTTCAGTAACAATGAAGCGCTACGTAAACTTCCGTTTGTATTGAACGTCAACACTTTTGAAACTATTTGTTCGATTTGATAAGGCTATTTTTAGCGCTAAATTTAATTTTTCGATGATTACAATCGATAAAATTTGCTTCCGTTTACTTTTGGTTGAAAATACGTGTCTACAAATATTTCTAGCAGTGAAGCGCTTTTCATTTCATGGTATGCAGGAAAAATCCATGATTTATTGCCGATATCTTGACACTTTTTCACATACTTCTCGTAAAAAAAGATCCGTGCAGTAAGAAAACTCTTTCCGCTTATGTTGCCTAACTTCCTACAGGTGAAGTTATGTCTTTCAGCAGTTGTTCAGGGTCTTCATTTTCAAGACTCACCATTACAAGACCCATAAACACAGTTCCCATGGCAGGCCCATTTAGGACCATTTATGACCCATTAGGTTCGGTGTAGAGGGACTTTAAAGAAAATTAAACTCGTGATACCAAAAGCCACGCATCTTATCGAGCCAATGGCTAGTTTTATTGCATTTTTGCCTGAAAGTCTCCCTTACTGAAGGTTTCCATTAGGTATGGAGTACTGCGGTTGCCTCCAACCATTGCTTTGGCTTCGGCTAGTGTTGCTCAGCATCGGAGATTACATTATTTCCGTTAACAGACGCTAATAATTCTTCTTCTTAAAGTTTTAGCTGCTACAATATATGCTAAATGTAATTGTAACTTTTTTTAATGCATACTGCTTTTTCTTAAATTGAGATGTTATGATGACCAAAAGTTATCACATTTTTGTAGATATTTCTCAACCAGGTCTGATGTTCATTACAATACGTTGAGAGAAGAAGGCAACGATTGAAAAATTTGAATAGATTTCTGCACTGTCAACTCGGAAGAGACGCTCACCATCTGGGAACATTGTTTGGACCACAAGATGGCTATATTCTTCTAAAATATTTCGATAAATTTGTACGATATTGATTCAACCATCCATGATCTACAACAATTAGGCTAAAAAAATCTCCGCCATGGTTGCCCGAATTATCAGCAACGCCTGTGCCTCGCTGTGTAGACAGTGAAATCAGGCCTGTATGCTTCTCTTGGCTGCCTCCAGATGCCCCTACAACATTTAATAGAAAAGCATGTAAAAATTGCACAGTCGGAAAAGTTCCATTGTTTCCAATGATTCATCGATTACTCCAAGTGAGTTCTTAATCAGTTGACCCTCCTGAAGCATTAATGTGAAATGACCGAGATATCTTTCTGGCGGTTCTAGCGCAACTTTAAGCTCGCTGTGAAAATTCTTCATTAAAACTGGGTGTTGTCGGTGCTGAAGTAGCCATATCAATTTTAGCCTCAGTACGTTTTAGTACTCGGGAGCTTCTCCCTGCAAGTATTCTCCTTGATGAAAATCTCAGCTTTCGTGTTATAGTTTATCGTAGAATATTTTATCGAGCTTCCATCAAGCGATCTCCTACAGCCTATCTAATTTTTCACCAGTACAATCTGTTATTAGGTACCGTAGGTAATGAAACAAAAAATATGCTTAAAAACCTTATTTAAGCATAATTTGCACATCCTAGAAAATTTGGATGTGCTGTGTGATTTAGTAGAGCACGACAACATATTCAAACAACTATTATTTAGATAATTTTCTCATTATTTTATTCACTCCATGCAAAAAAATTTGACAAAAATTTGACATTCATTTATTTCAAGCATGACACACTCATGATATTCTTCTCTCATTTGCCACAAATTTTATAATATCATTATTTAATATCCTTTGCTTCCTACTCATTTGAATGTGAGGTGTAATAGTCATCAAACATTCCATTTCCAGTTCGAATACCTTCATTCCGAACACTGCCTCTCAGGCGCTACAAGCACAGCTTCAGAAGACGAGACTCCTGCAGCAGGCCAAGTCTGTTCCGACCACCCGAAGAGAACGCCAAAGAACCCAACAGCCCTCATTACGATCTCTAATGACGTCCTCACGAAGCTTCCGTTGCTGCTGCTTAACATCATCAGTTTTCCAAACACCAAGGCTTTGTTGTACAACTTTTAAATCCGTCTTCCACAGGGGCTGAGCTCTGTGCCGTGTCATCTGCCAATTATTCTCAAGATTGTTTCTCAAACTTTCAAGTCCAGCACGGTGCGCCGCTGCTGTTCGGGCTGACAGGTCACATGGTTCATAGGAGCATTGTGATTTCATGATGAAATACTGGACCCAGCTCAGTGAAAAGCTTTACTCTCATGCCTGTCAGATTCATAACTTCATTATGCCTCCAGAAGGCGGCTTGAAGAAGATGTTTAGAGCACGAAAACCACGACAACTCAACTTTTCGGTCGTCCTCTCGCAAAATTATTGAGAGCCTCCGTTTTCTCTTATATATCGAGTGAATAAAAGATAAAGAGAAATTTTTCTTGGCAGATGATAAAATTTTCTCATAAATATCATTCTCTCACACAATAAACCTCACAAGTGGTTCCATTCGTGACTTTCCCACACTTCGCTTTCATAGATGCATGAGTGTGCATGAAATAGGGGAGACATTATTCTGGCATTACACTATTCACATGCATGCACCTATGGCCGTTATCAATGTGTAATTATGATGAAAGGCCTAAACGACTCTGTTGTCTCCGTATATTTAACAACAAGCAGGTTTCATTTTTCATTCTACGATATTTTCCTACTGAACTCAAGTCCATTATTTTGGATGATATGACTTGCTCTGCCTAAAATGTGTATTTGTAATGCAAAACGGCTGCGATCATTATTAATTCCCTACTGAGATGATGCATCAGTAGCTCGACTCCTTTCAAACGGCCATTGGAATACTTGCAAAATAGCTATTGGATTATTTGCAAATGAACATTAAACTACCTGCAAATTGCCATTGAACTGTTTGATCGCGCTGAGGATTTAAATGAATGGAGTCCTTAGTCATACATGTAAGTTTGATAGCAATGGAAACCGAACGACCACCAGCCATGACAGTGTATACGTCCCCAGGAACATGCATTGGTAGTCCAGGGCCGCCACTGATGGGGGAATTCCCCCAGATCTGGGGGAAACGCAGGTAGTCTGGGGGAATGGGGGAAACGCTCGTAAAATCGAATAAATCTGGGGGAATTCCGCCGACAATTATTTTCAATTCAAAAATTGTGTAACTTGAATAATTTTGGGTTACACCTAGACATGTTCATTCAAATGTAGATGTCATGATGCAGAACAGGAAATACCCTCTTTAAAGACGTATAAAAGACGATTTAACGAAGTTTAAATCGTCTTCGAACAGACTTGCGACGAGATTTGCTTTGATTGAAATTGTCTCATGACCGTCACGTGTCACAGACCACAGTTCGAAGTTCAAACAAACTCAGAGTTCGCTTAGTAAAAGTCTGACAGTGACCCCGGGACTAAGCGTTTCTCGCTTCCTTTCGCTGAGCGAATACTTTGCAATTAACATATTCTTCATTAACCGAAATTATGCGTTAAAAGTGTGGTAATGAGTTTTATGTATCAACTTGTGAATTCAGATATTTTTTCACGTATTGTATTAGGCAAAGGAGGCGGAAACCAGAAGTGCTTAAAGATTAATTACTTGTGTGCTTTAAAATAAAGAGATATTATATGTATATGTGTGACCGGCCTAGTCTTTATTGTTATAGCTTGGTGACTTAGTAACCAGTATTTTTATACTTTCGAGAGTTGCCAATTCCAATTCGGAGTGTTACGGTTGAGACATTCTTGAGATTTAAAATTTCTTTGGTGTCCCAGAATTGATATGCTATCGTTTGCGTGTCTAACACTGTTGGTTGCTTTATTCCAAAGTAACTATTATTATTTATCTGCATTGTCATAATTTATTGTCGTTACAGAGGCTAACTCTGTAACATGCTGTTAAGCAATGAGGATTCTTCTAACTTGAATATTTATTTTGCGTTTTAATACGCAAAGCTCCACAGGGATGGCAACTAAGTTCATTTTATTGGTCAATGTTATTTATATGATGATATCATTATTTTAAGATTATTATTTCTGTTTCCGAATTGCGATTATTTTCCCCATAATGAGTGACCAAACCGAATCGTCTTCTAAGAAACTGAAGTTGTATACGCAGTCATTTAGAAATGACTGACCTAATGTGCCCGAATTGAAATCTTGGTTGAAACGGGATAATGATGATTCCAACTGTGGTTATTGTAGGTGCTGCAATATTTAATTGAAAACTTACAATAAATCTATGCTCATCAAGTACAGTAATACAGAGAAACATAAGAGAAATATAACTGTTGCAAGTACAAGTGCTGATATCGCGCACTTTATGGTAGGA
Source organism: Trinorchestia longiramus (assembly GCA_006783055.1). NCBI lineage: Eukaryota > Metazoa > Arthropoda > Malacostraca > Amphipoda > Talitridae > Trinorchestia > Trinorchestia longiramus. The sequence goes on from VCRD01000503.1 coordinate 135,971, forward strand.
GAACCGTCCAAGAGATCCGAAGAAATTGCAAAAAGCGAACTTATTCTTGCAGTATACTTTGCCGAACATGACCTACAGTAGGGTAAGTAAGTAAGTATACAGTAAGTAAAGTCAGTTTTTAGTAAATCTATAGCATATTATGATTTTTTTTAATTTTAGGGGATTTTTGCTGTATATGGGGGAATTTGTATTGCAAATCTGGGGGAAAGAGAAAAACCTCAGTGGCAGCCCTGATTGGTACTGCCAGTACACCGATAATGCTTTGCTAGTTGAAAGCTGTATTATAATTAAGCGTAAGTCTAGTTCTGCGCTGTCATATTTATGGTATGTAAGGCAGACAAACCTCTTCAATATTTCATTACTGAAAAAAAACGTAAATTTAAGTTTGTTTTTCGTCTAATATTCAGGCTTTGTTGTTTTTCTTTGAATGGGCGACTGAGATGAGCATATCATTACAAACACCCATGGGTTAATTTAAATACTTCCAGTCAACTTACTGGTGACAACATACTGGTCAGTACGAGCGAAATTCAAGGGCAGCAACCGAATCGAAAGACAATTGAATGGAAGGAGAATGAGAGCGATAAAAGGGCATTAAACTTGATCGATCCACCGGATGTCGTAAAGATGTCGGTCTAGTATGGTGGAATTTTGGTTCCGCCGTTTTAGTTCCGCTTCACTGGCAACAATCATCTGCCAGCAAGATCCGTCTTGCTCCTTCTAGTCATTGATAACTTTACGATTTAAAGGTACACCGCCTGTGATCGACTGCTTTCGAGTCCCAGGCTTTCGAAGTACTAGCATCACGACTTGTTCTGTGTTCTTTCATGTATTCAGAATCCCAGAGCATGATTTGAATTCACCCTGATTTATTAGGCTCATAGCTATTTAGTTTTCTCAAAGATTAGGAAAGTTGAAAGACTTAAGTAGACACTGTTTTGGCTATGGTAGAGATAATTATTTCGAACGATTTGTATGAACACTTTCGTTTATTGAGGAAATTTGAAGTTTGGCATTTTCCAAGAATTTTAATTCAGCTTATATAACCGTCGTCCCATGGTGTAGCACATTCACTCGGACACTTACGACGATTTTATTATTACACATAAAACGGAAGTTTTTCAATTTTATTAGTATCACATATCAGGGTGAGGCAACAGGCAAATAGAATCTTCACAGAAATATTCCTCAACTTGTAATTTTACGTAACGCTAACGTTTCCTGCAAGTAAACTTAGCCTACAGCGCAATTTGAGTGTTCTTGGTCTAATAAAAATCGTACAAATCTCACAGCATTGATTGATTCATGGAAAATATTTGAAAACTTTTGCTTTACACACTCATCTCTTGTGAGTGCCGTCGTTGTAGTGGTGGTATTGGAGAACCAATCAAAATTTGGTGATCAATATCAGGTTAAGATGAGGTTGACTGCCTTCCATTTTCTGGCTGTGCAGTTCCACAGTGTTAACTGTATCGCATGAACTGAGGTGTACAGTTGCATTAGCGATCCCAACTCATGTAATAAATTATTTCCATTGGGGCAAATAATTTCAAACAGCCATAGTCGAGTCTTTAAAATTTGACGGAGGAACTTGAGAGGATAGGGAAGGTATTTCGTGAGTTTTCCAGTCTGATTTTAGTGTTTTTAATCATTGTTTAACAAATTAAAATTAGTGATTAAGAAGAATAACGAAAAAATCGGTGTCAAAGTCTTCATAGAATTTAAAAATTCATTACATAAACAATTGATGAGTTATCTTAATCAGATTTGTTTTATTGTACTCAATGTATATCGAAGTTTTTGAATGCATTGCACTCGAATGCTTCAAGCATCCTCTTTACATATAAGCCTTGATAAATATTAAGACCCATCCTCACATCATCAATCCGTGTATGGCACATCTGAGTACCGTCTTGATGTGCTCTAATCTTAAAGTAATGATGCCCGTATAAAGGTGTATTAGGTAAAATAAAAAACTTCAATATATAATTCTTATTTCGCAAGAATTTTCACATATGTACTATATCTGTTTTTTTTTGCTTTCGCAATAAATTTGGTAATGTGTAACGAAACTTTATAAACACGCAGTATAATACCATAAACAGACCCTAAATTTCGAAGGACGTTTTCTGGCATAAAAATGGGAAATTAGAAACGAAAAAAATGGGAAAATCATCGATTTTTCATTCCCCTGTCAACGTTGCGCCTTTTTTATTTCCTTCCTTAATAATGAAGGAAATAAATAAAATTTGGTTGAGTGCCCATGTATCCAGAAAGTTTCAAAGTGCAAGTAAAATATGAGAGGAAATAGCATATCTTACCACGGGTCATTCATACGTGAGGAAAAATCATAAAGTGGTCAAAGAAGAGACACATTTGTACATATTTTTTGTGATCGTATGCAAGAAGTATATGATCATTAATGTTTAGGATGCACAGGAAGTATCGCGACTCGAAATTAAGGATATAAGAATTTTTTGTATTATTTTCCATTGCGGAACAAAGTGATTTATTTATGGCTGATCACGAGTTAACGATTAGAAACGATAAACGAAATCGCAAAATTGGAGAAACTTGTGAACCCGATTACGAACTAGCCTAGTTTGATTTGTCAGTACATACTAGACAACGAAGTGTACGAAAAATTTGAGACAGTGCGAGTCAGTATAACGGAATTTGCAGAGCGTGGTCTTCGAGCAAACCGACCCTGCGATGTTGACCGCAGCGCTCGCCTTACAATAACAGCTCGGCGGGCCGTGAAACAGCCCTTGTCAGGCGAGCTGTGAAACAGCGCCGTCAGGTAGGCCGTGAAACAGCACTGTGAGGAGGGCCGTGAAACAACCCTTTGTCAGCCGTGAAGTTATTCTTGCTTCTCACAACCGCCGAAGCTGTATCTTGGATACCGTCAACACTTATGTCTCTGAATGACAACATTGAGGCCATAAAATCAACCAAATAAGTTCACTTCCGACTTAAATATTGTTTTAGGTAATTAAGAACACCTAATCTGCACTTACCTATGATTACATTACTTTCAAGTGCATCGTGCTGCACCTGTGGGGTAATTTCGCTTTATTTTGCTCATTTTTATATTATATTATATAAAAGTCTGTGTCAGCGAACAACACATTGGAATGCTTTAAGTTGGGTCATACTCAGTATTAAACGCGACAGAGGCCTGCGCCTGATAACTCTTAGCTTGTACCTAAACTAATGATACTTGACTTTTAACTTTTATAATAATCTATACTATAATAAGAGCCGCGTCCGTCTGTCCCTGCGTCACACTCTTCTAATCGATAGCTTTGATAGCAACAAGGATAAAGCGTAAGAAATACCAGAAATAATTCAATTGCATTATTTTTTCTGTTCCATTTCACTCGTATTATGGTATTCAGAATGCACAATCGGTTTATTTTTACAAATAGAAATTTTCTTTGGACCTTTTTATGTTGAAATTCATCATGATGCTTTGATATTTTTAATTGATAATGCGAAAAGAAATGTTTTAAATTAGTTTGACCAGTAACCTGGCTACCACTAAGAAGATTTTGGAAATTGAGTTATTGTTTTCGAAATTGTGATTTTCTTGAAAAACTTCAAAGATGAATAGAAACGTGTCCAACAGTGAGACAGAGTCAGCAAGACTTCGACAGCAAGAAAGACGCCGAAGACTATCGGGCGAACAACGCGAAATGGCAAGACTAAGCAATGCTGCTCGCATGGCAAAGTTAACGGGTACACATTGCATTGTATTGTCGGTACCAAAGGCACTGGATCACTATAAAACACGCCTTTTTCTCCGTTATTAGTTTTCTTCTCGTAGCCGCCCTGTTATTGGTAGATAAAATAGAAAATGAAAGTTCTGTATAGATTCATGAAAAATATTCAGATTTTGATAATACCACGGGTAAAAATTAACAATGTATTTTACTTCATAGATCCTGAATTTTGCGGGTACACAATGCACTAGTAAATTTAAGAGTGAAAACATGCTGCTGTAGGACAGTATCATTTTTTACTAAGTTCTATGACGCTTCTGAATGGAAACCCAATCACAATGTAAACTGACCCAACCTAAACATAGAGATTAACTCACCAACACGATGTATATATATATATTTATATATATATATATATGTATGTATATATATATATATATATATATATATATATATATATATATATATATATATATA
>VCRD01000503.1:158460-262936 GCA_006783055.1 Trinorchestia longiramus
CCACACCAGACAGTAACTTTCTGCGAATGCAAAGGCTTTTCAACAAGTTGTTTAGGTTGTTGATGCGCCCAGATACGGCAATTTTGTTTGTTCACATATCCTGAAAGATATTTTTAAGGACATCAGTGTTATCTCTTATGATATTCAACATTTCATGTGAAAATTGCAACCTTGATGCATAGTCTGTATCATTTAATTGTTTGGTTAATTGCAATTTGAAAGAAAATAATTTAAGATCTTTTTTCAAAATTCTCAGCGATGATCTACTGATGTTCAGTTTTGTTGAGCGTTTTCTTGTTGAGACCGTACCATCCACATGAGGACTTAGTGACACTCTATCAATGTTTTTTTCATGTCAAATAGAGCGGTTTTGACCAGGTGGTTTATTATTAGGTAATGAACCAGTGCTTTCAATTGTTCTTATCCATCTTCTCAGTGTTTTGCGATCAGCTTGAAGATCCATTCCAAAAGTATCTGTGAAAGCTCTCCGTGCTCTTACAAAAGACGATCCATTTTCATAAAATTGCCTGACAAAAGCGATCCGTGTTTCTTCAGAATGCATTGCGAACAAATTGGGTCTAATATCCTTGTACTGTCACCCTGTATGCGGTTTTATATCTACGCTACATGATTAAATGTTATTTATAAATAAAATTCATAAATCTAATAAATGTTTTGACATAAAGTTTCACGTTCTATCCCAAATTATGTTTGAGTTATAAAAGTTCTTTAATGGGGCGTCCTTTCTGACCCACCCTGTATTAAAAGATTGCACAGATGGCCAGTGGTACATGAAATGAATGAAAAATTTGTGTGTTGGCTTGTGCTAGTACAAAGTAAGACGACAAAGAAAGCAAGCAAGCAAGTCATCAGGTACATCAGAAGTACCTGATCATGTTGAGCTAATTCAGTAACACAGGGGACTTCTGACGAGCTCGTAGTGGAGCTACACACGCACAAGCAGCAAAAGTAAGAGAAACGATTAAAATATAAATCAGTAATTCTAATACTTCTAATTTGTTAAGGTGTATTTTCTAGGAATGGCTAGAATTTATCATTACAGTCCTCTTTTAAAACACTGTTCCTCGACAGGAGTGGGACAACCTGGCGACGTTGTGAGCATCTCTCCTGTAAAAGCCCGCAAGAACTTCTTGTTGCCCAAGCTTGCTGTGTACGCCTCTCCTGAGAACTTAGACAAGTATGCGTACCTCCGAGACTCCGTTAGAGAAGACCAGCCATCATCCATATATGCCAAGAAGGTAAGTAAATGGTTTAGGACTTGAGAGTAAATATGGGTGTCTGTGCATAGAGAACTGGACACTGGATTTGCCACTTTTCCAGTAAGTTACTTAGATATTCATCCAGGTATACCAAGGATGTTATTACCTCCCATTTATATTTGCAGTAAATTATGTATGCGTAAGACTAGGGAATCTTCATTTGTGACCTCATGTGAACGGATTATACGAGGTTATTTGCTGTTCATACATACAGCGATTTTAAACACTATCAAATATGTATATTCTCACTTCTCAACTAACCGAAATTATTTCTAACGCACATAGTTCATAGTCCTCTCTTACCCGACTTTCGATTGTGTAAGATTATTTCTTGAATTACCTTGCAAATCAAACCTTCATAGTTATTAGGTGTGCTATACAGGTACACAAGACTGAATCACTGCTCTCAATAAAACGATCAGCAAGGAATTGGGTTCCTAAACAATATTTACGTGCGAGTGATCAGTCCCGGCTCATTTTCTTCATAAAACCAATATATTGTACTATTTATATTTTCTTTGCTAGAGACTCGGATGGTTCGTTTCTGAAAATTTAATTATCAACATGGATCACTTAGGTTTAGAACTTGTGTAGAGTAAACCCAGCATGTCGTAGTAGGGATGACTCACGCTGAACACCTTGTCAATTAGTAAGAGGATTTCTGCGGTCTCTTCGCCGCATTTTTTATACTCCTTACGTACTTTTTCATCTTACTTCCATTGTATCATACTAGTTCTATCATTAATAACGTCAGCCGATATCAACTAGAAATAATTTTTAATATTTGAACATTCTTCCAGGGAGTTACTTTTAATAGCATGAAAGAATGCACTGTAGTCCTACAACAAAGAATTTCTTCTGCTATCAAGACAACAGTTGCGGATGATTGAGTTGAATAATTCGAGCAAACTATTCCTGTGTAAGAAATTTTTATAATCTTCCTCTCAAGCTATTGATTTAATGCTCATTGGGAGTTCAGTATCGTAATTACTGTACATTCTGTTGTACGGTCTTTAGGAATCAGTTGGCTCAGTTTTGCAATTAGGTGGGTTTTCAACATGAATTGGGACAGTGGTTCCATATACTACATTTGTCAACATGAAGAAAGATAGTGCTACCATGTACTAGCACAATATTTGAAAAATAGCTTGGAAGAAAATTTTAAACCCGACTGACCCTAGCTCATATATTTAGATGGGACTTGCAGTTTAGTTTTAGCAATCACAAGATTTTTCCTCTACCCAATATTGCGTAGGACAGTGCTGTATGTAATATAATACCTCCTCCATTATATTTAAGAATGAAAGCTGGTAAGCAAATGTTGGAAGCGACAGCCTCTAACTTGCGTTGGTGATATCATACTTGAGGTTGCGTTGCAAAATAAAGAACCGTGATCCCTACAATACTGAATACGGTTGCGTAAAGGAGTGTTGTGTTCTGTTATGTGCAAATAAGTTATTTCTATATGACTTAATACGATTGCGGTTGTGTAAATGAGTATGGTTGTACTGGGCTGTCGACTCATTCTACTCGTTCCTAATAAATATTGTCTATGAAAGATCCGTCTTTTTTCCTGCACTTTCGTCGGTGCATGCAGTTGCCTACTCTCGGGGAATACGTTTTAAAACGCAAATTAAAGGAATTTACACTTGTTACCATTACCATCGAGTTTCATTGTGGACTTGAATTCTCTTAGATGGCATTGCAGTGCCAGTTTACCCATGAATTTGTCCTATTCAGCATATGTACATATTTTGTGAACTATCTAAAGTTATATCTCTGTACCCTCCGTTAGCGGGATTTCTTTGGGATTATAGAATGCATCCAATTTTCTAATATGTATATGAGACAATTATTTTAAATTAGATTTTGTTTTTCTTCCTTCTAACGATCGATGTATAAACTGTGTTTCTTGACATGAGTTAAATTTCTTTTATTTTCCTGCTACCGAATAATGTCACGTCCTTGTTTCCTTCCCAAGGAGCTGAATTTATGAGAACGAAGTACGGATGATGCTCGGCCTAATATAGGTTCAAGAAAATTGCGTCTCAGTATCTTTCATGAAACTTTAAATATTCCTTCCTGCACGTTACTGACACCAATTACTTCTGACCACTCACGATATTTTCTTTTCTTTTGTCTCAATTGCCTACAGACGGTGCAGCATTTAGCTGGAGCTCACATCACGGTGACGATGAGCTTGGATGTGCCTTGGGTCCTCAACGCTGAGCACGTCAGCGTTTCGATGAGGAAGACCGGCATCGTCGCTCCCCCCTACGCCATCCAGCTGCCCCCCAAACCAATAGAGGGACCAAACCTCGATCTCCAGCGCAAGTTTTTCTACGTCACAGTCACGGTGAGCTTGTCCGTGTTCAATGCCCGTTGCGGTTCTTAAATTTCTAAGTACAGTATAGGTCTTTTTAACCGGCACCCATTGGACTTTGCATTTGCCGGTTAATATCACCCAAGTAACCACAAACAATTCATAGACACGCTAGACATAAAAGGAAAACAATATCAATTGCTTAAAGCAGTTTAAAAAGCAAAACTCAATGAAAAATATGTACAGCTTGGCCAGCGAGTCCCGGTTTAAAGGAATTCTACTGTAGATTGAAAAGAGACGAACAAATTTATTTCGAAAAAGATGTACGTTTAATTTTCTTAAAAACACGTTCTGTGCTCATCGTACGTGCGAAAACATTTCACTACGAAAGTGGAATTTTTCATATTCGCATCTTTTGCATGTTGATGGCAATATGTATGTCACTTTTATAATTTATCAGCTAGCAGAAAAGTCGTTTTTTTTTCTCAGTGTATATGTAGATCGACAATCAATCCATCTCTCTGTATTTGTGTGTCTGTCTCATTTCTTCCTATTACTGAAGAAAAATTATTGAACTGAAGTGGGAACGGGTATGCATCCATTACAAGCATTGTATTATGGATACTAAGGGCACCGGTTCAATATAAAACATTTTTTCCATTATCAGCTTTCTTCTCTTATATTGCCATGTTATCGGTAAATACGGTACTGAATGGAAGTTCTGTATGCATTCATGAAAAAATATTCAGTTTATGATAGTACCACGCATAAAATTATGATATGTATTTTGTTTCATAGATCCTTAATTTTATCACTTTTAAACGGAGTTATTTTAACGAGTACTATCTAGGCCATGTTATCGGGAGATAAGATACAGAATAGAAATTCTGTATACATGAATGAAAAATATTCTTTTAAGACGCAATAATTCGTCTTAAACCTTTAATACATTCATCCTTATAAAAATTTCGAATTAGTCAGATCTAAATCGTGGAATTCCCACGGGAACTGTCTAGTATTCTAATATTTGTACGCCTTTGAAGTTAAACCCGAGTTGAAGAATGTAAACGTGTATGGGTTTTAATTCATATTCTAAAAAACAAAAACAACAAACAACTTTATTTCTAATCAAGTACACAGTACATAGACATTAGTACATTGGGTTTTCAAATTCTTAAGGTTAACATTCTAAGAGTAAGGGTGATGGTGAGCTCCATGCGACGATCCCGGGAGGTTTGATGGGCGTGTTGACTGCTTACCCAGTAAGCCTTACCGATATGTGCGAGCTCACGGCGCGAAGAAACAACGAGAATTAACTCGTGTTCACGGTCGGGTTTCGAACCCGCAGTCTTTCTGCACGAGGCAGAGACCTGATACATGAGACAGGCCGTAGACCACTCGACCACGGTGGCTACATTCTATGGTTTTCTATGGTTGATTTTGTTAAAGTCTCGTAAATTACTTCTCAATTCCAGGCTGTACATGGCCCATGTAAAGAGGAAAAAAAATGCAGGCTTAAGAATGGATGATCGGCTCATTCCTGTAGCCGTATGTTATTCTATTACAGGGTGCGACAACATAACTTCCTTATTTTAAGCAAAGCGCATTGAAAAAAGGAAGTTATGTAGCTGTACTCTGTATTACTACCACTACTATTGCTGCGGAAATACAGTCGAGTTTGTGTTGCAGGTAAACAAGAAGGAGCGCGTGAACGTGCGGTGCCGCATCCACCACGTCACTGTGGACGTGACGCGCAAGCTACCTTACACGTCTCTTACGTTCCTCAAGGAGCCTCCGGTTGCGGTCTTCTCCGAAGACCAGGAGTATTTGACTGCTTTATTCAACCAACGTCCTCCTGGCTCCCCTTACCGCGAGCCGCAGCTCACGCCGGAGATGGTAGCACAGGGCATAACTAGCACTAGTGACCTCAGTAAGGAAGAACTAGCAGCCTTCACCTATCCCGCCACACAGGCTCCCATCCCAACTGCAGCATGAGCTAATTTTGTTCATTGTAGAGTGGAAATTTTTATGTAATGTTTCTCCAGTCTTCTCTGTGCATTATTTCTCATTCAAATGGTCGCTGCATTCGAGTCTTTTCTATTTGAAGAGACTGGAATAATTAGGAACTAGCATGATGATGCGATGGAAGAAAACGGGAAGAATGTCCAGTAGCTTCCGCACAGGACTCCTATTGACGGTTCATTTCTTTATACCGTAGTTCGTAGATTAATTTTGTGACAAAATCAAGCCATGTAAGATCTCCGACTCCTTCCCTAGTTTCATTTTTCCACATTTTGTCGCTGAAGTGTAGCCTTGTATTGTGCTGTATAAATTAATCTCCATCCATTGACATGCATACTTCATCTTACCTCTATGGATAATTTTCGGTTGACTTCCACTGAGGGTTTTAACACGTTGCCTCCGATTGCTTGGCCGGTGTAAATCTCCACTTTGTACATATTATTACTATAAGGCACTGTAAAATTTACAGAACCTAACCTAAGTGGCCCACCTACGTACCACTTTGGAGTCAACGTGTTAAGTGATAAAATGACAGTGATTTTTCATCTACTGTGTTTCACAGTAATACGGGCTTTGCTTGTAGCTAGTTGCTCACTACCAAGCTTCTATTGGAATTTTTAGGAATTTTTTATTTCTTTTAGGAAAAATAATTCATGCAGATAAAACGCTAATAAATAATTTTTTACAAGTTCTGGATGGTAAACAGTTACGTAGTTTATTTTGTCGTTTTAAAAAGCCATCATTTCGCATTTGCAAAGTGTCTCAGGTTTCTTCCCCTACTACGCTCTAATTCATTCACGAATCTAGCTGTTTCAACCAATTTATCTTCCCAACTGAAATGTGGTACTGATCATGACACAAGGTACTTTTTAGTCTTGAGCAATGAAAACGTTAACTGTTCATAGACTTTATTCACATGACGATGCAATAATAAGGATGAAATTAATCCCAAGAGTGTGTAACGTCTGCTCGCATGAATCTTTCCTCCATAGTGACGTCTGGAAATTTTTCGGTGTGAATCTTTAAGGTTTCTTTCAAGAGTTTCTGGAATTCTAATTTCTCCTTGTCGATTACCTCGTCCTCGTGCCCGTATGATTCTTTCTGAAACGAGAAAAAACCTTTCATTGCAGTACTATCGTTTGTTCAGATAACGTAATTTATATATCAACTGCGAGTAAAAAGTGTCCAAAACGGAGAAAAATTTTCAGATTAGTTTTAATTCCGCCTCATGTTATACATCATTCATCAGAGCAGCATCAGTTTCTTTAAATCAAATGGATCTCAATAAAAAGGAACAATTACGTGCATGATGCAACTGCAGCCAAAACGAGTGTTTCTCCACCATTCCGAGGTTATGTCACATCCTACCCCTAGTTATTATCCTACTACTAACTCAGCATGCTATAAGCTTCCTTTCAATACATAACTGAAGCCACAATTATCCCCTTAACTCGATTACTCGTCACACGCAATTTCTTCGCTTGATATATTAATGCTACGTATTACAGTATTAAAATTCTGTTATTCCCTATTAGCACTATTATATCTTGTTGCAAAGTTCAACAAATTTTCTATAACATTCTGTGCATCAATGAACTCACAATAGTCAAATAGGGGTGTCGTAGCAGCAGAATGTTACGTTCTGTGATCGCAATTGCCTCTTTTGCTTTTTTTACGTCTCCTCTGGTGATCTTTGGGTAAATGCGGTTCTTCCTGAAACAAACAATTCGCTTAGAAAAGACACAAACATGCGATGACAAAAATCGTACATTAACATTGTACACAAAATCTTCAACTACTGAGCTCAGTAATGCAATAAGTTCCGAGTCTCCTACACGCGAACATAGTTGCGCCTGGTCATAACTAAAGGAAATGTGGCAGCATCAGCAACTTCAGTAGTTACTTTATCTTGAGGCAATGCAAGTCTATGTTAAATTTTGGTGCTATGCGCTATCACCCTGGAAACCAGCCAGCGCCACAAACACTTCTATTTTGTTTTAATATTGTTCAAATACGTTGCTTCTTTTTTGTTTTTGCCATACGTTGGAAGCTGAAAACTTGTAATTTTCACTTACTGTTGTATATTTTATAGTGAAGTGTGAAAGTTATAACATCTAGAGAATAGCTGTATTACAAGCATTTTTTGTTAATAATCAAGAATAACAGAAGAATAACTTCCTGTAAGAAACTGATAAGATGAAGTTCTCAATATTGAGCATGACAGCATTCTGTTGGATGGAGTACTTCCAGCATGCAATTCAAAAAGTACACAACAAACAAAATATTTCCAACTTCTCAGTTTCATTTCACAAGATACACACTAATTTTATGCAATTGTGGTGGGCTTGGCCAATATTTTTTAGCAATTGACATAGAATACAGAATATAGAAGTTTAAAAGTTGAAAAACTGATCTATGAATCAGCTTAGTGTGAAGCAAGAAGTAAATGCTTACCCTCTATCAATTTTTCCAGGAGCTAACTGTTTAAGAAGAACTCTGCACAACCGCATGGTGCCCGTATCTGGAAAATAAATCACACAAGTTACAAAAAACCTAAATAACTTCAGCCAAAACACTAGGATGCATAAGTTCTAAATGTAACAAGCATTAGAACATTGACCCTTTCAAGTCTGATGGTACACATTTTGTACCTCTGAACAGGTCATGTTCAATGCATGGTGGTACAAAAAGCATACCACTTGTAACAGTGAACATTCTTAAACATTACAACTGCAGGTCATGATGAATAATCAAATTAAATTTTCATGTTACAAAAAATACAAAACATAAAAGCATCTGGAACTAAGATTTTTTTTGTTCTGTGTTGCAGGAAAATAATACCTATTTAGCCACAACATGAGATTATTTTTTAAATATTAAAAACATTTAATGGGATGTATGTTGGAAATTGAAACTGAAGCACTGGAATTAACATTTGACTTTTATGTTGTACCAAGAAATAAAGATGTACACTCTTAAAGATAAGGTTCTGATCTATAAGTTGTCACATCCTCCTGAGAAGACAGGAAGAGATACTGCAAGTAAAAAGACATTAATAAGATTGAGACTGATAAGAAAAAGAAAATAGGTTTGTGTATCAATATCCCATAAGCCAATTCACATTCACACAGGGAGTGCCACTACACTGGCCATGATAAACTTACAACAACATGGTTAGAAAGTGATCTACAATAATTTCCAACAGAGGAATTGACTGCCAGTACTCTATGAATGGATTAACCATAAATTCTCTTTCAATAGTGCTACAAAGACATTTGAGAGCACTTCTATTTTATTTTGTAAGTGAGTCCATTTTTAATCAAAAAAATACATGAAATTCAAAGAAGATTTCATCTGAAGTATGTGACACAATATGGTCAAAACATTTCTGAGTTCATTGGTACAGTCAGTTACAGCTGCTAAAAAATGTGCACCCTTGTTGACTTGAATGGTCCATAAAAGTGATACAAATAGAAGAGTAGAACCAAACTTGTTTGAAAAATCACAAAACAGTTGCACAGTATGAAAGTAATTCACAAGTGGGAAGCTGATAAACAAGAATACAGTATAGCAACTAAACCAACAAGAAGAAAAAGGATAAAACAAAGAAAAGGTGTAACAATTGAACAATTTGACAGCACTTCGTGCATGTATAGCCAGGTCCATGGTTTTAAAGGTTCAAATACCCATACAGCCCTAGAATTTTATCTGTTTGTGACACACAAAACAAACTTAAATTTACTACTCTCACAAACTTTCATATCATTGTAATGTGGCCCTAGAAACATGATTACTAGTCTAAAAATGTTAGCATTATGAATTTAAAAATCGTATCCTTCATCTATACCTGAATAAACAAGGTTTCTTTCTTTTTCTTCTTGGCCAATATAACTACGTTAAGCATATACCACTCATGAAGGAATCAGATTATAATTGATGATTCAGTTTGTAAATAAAATATATTTAAAAATTTGAATTAAAAATCATTTCAAGTCTAGACTTATTGAAGCAATAATAAACATGTCATATGAACAAATAAAAATGTTTAATATTAGAGTATATGTCGTGCATCAAGATTTCATTGGGACACTAAGTTTTGAGTACCTTGAATTGAAATGTACCTCGTAAATTTTGACTTCCGGCTACAAATTAAATTGAGTCAATTCATCACAAATTTTTGAAACCTAAAGTCTTACGGCCCGCTGCCCCAGACAGTTTTAGACAACCCGGTTATAAGACTCGAGGCGAAAATGTTATTCAGGGATGTTGAACATGTGCAAGAATCACAAATTACAAGTGCTTTTTCTAAATGAATGAATCATAAAATTTTCCTTCCTTGCTATTGTTTAGAATTATTATCAGAAATCTAAATTGTATTAACTTCAGCGTAGCACCGCAGTTCTGTAACATATATGATTAGTTATGAACAGTGTTGGTACGACAACTTCATGCTATAGAATGCGAAAGTCAATGAAGATGAAACTTAGAATATTAAAACTTATAATTTAGATAAAACCTAATCTTAATGACCTATATTAATCATTTAAGATAAGAAGCATTGTGTTTGTTGGCAATACAAATTGAATTTTAGGCAATGAGTTATTTCTTTTAGGAAGCTGATTTTATGTAGAGCAACAAACAGTTTGTTGTAGAATTGTTTTACCATACTATTTAGAGCATGATACATGTGGCGTGGTGGTATGATAAATTATAACTTAGTACAGCATTGTAAATTTTCTTTACAAGATTTATTTCTAGTAATACAAGATTAATTGTTGACGTTCGTACGGGTTAGCATACCACTCTAGCAGAAATTGCCGTGCTCTTATCTATAAGAATATATATATGTATATATACATATATATATATATATATATATATATATATATATATATATATATATATATATATATATATATATATATATAAATTCATCTATAAATTATCGAACAATGTTATAAAAGTTTCATGCGAAGTTTCTATCGAGAAATAACATGCAAAACAAGGGTTTTGAATATACTTCTATCACCAATCACTCAGTACCTTCAAGTATGGCATCGCATTTGTGGTCCAGAAGATCGAAATTACAATTTTCTATCCAACAGTCCAGAAATACGTTCATGTGGTGCTGAAACATTATACTCTATTTGTTCCTAGCATTTTAGGGAATTTCTAGACTTGTATTGACCATTACTCCAACAGTGTGATCTTATATATATATATATATATATATATATATATATATATATATATATATATATATATATATATATATATGAAAATCATACCTAAGAGAAAAAGCTAAGAGAAATATTCAGGTACAGCAGGAGGAAAAACAGTATCAGTGCCGCTGGTGGTATCATAGGATAGGTAAGAAAGTTCAAAATGAACCCACTTTAATTGTAATATTGAAAAGAAAGGAATTTGAAACAACACGCATATGCTCTGGCACATACATTCTGAACAATTAATAAGTATTTCTTTTATTATTATAATGATAAACTGATGCATTCATGTTAGACTTACGTCCCATTGAGTTTACGGTTAAAGTTAAAAACAGGAAGAAAGTGAAGGCGAGTGGCTCTGTTGCTGGAAGATACAAATGCTCATATACCACTCGCACCACGTTCACGTGCCTATTGTGTGACACACATTCGTTTGGCCACCCGCTCTCATCTACCATATAGATACTGTTGATCGCTTATGCTCGCTTACATGGTCAATTCTTTTTTTAAATATTTTTGAAATAATTTAAATTGTAGTTAAGGGATGTCCTGGGAGACTGAACTCATATTCGTGAATGACTAACCACGATGCACCTTCATTGATTCAAGGACTCGAGCATCACTTCTCACCTGTGCTGCCATCGCGGTGCCCTACTCAGTAAGGCTAGAGCCTTGGCACTGTAAGGAGGTGTAACCCAATCTCAATAAGGTATAATTATCTCCATATTAGTTCACTTTGTATGATGGTAGTTATTGCTAATAAAATTTACACATTGTTTAATTAGTTGGCTTAAGTGATTTACTTTTGACATTATTTAGTGATGTAGAAATAAACCAGATCCAGGTCGACACTTAACGTGACGTTCAACAGAGACTGGTAATTTTCTTGTGGTGAAGTCATCCATGCAGAGGTGGTTCTCAACTTTTTTCTTGTGACGCGTATCTGGTCCTCAAATTAGAGTTATGGCGCCTATTTCCCTGTGCTTAAAGTAAGCGGACTTTATTTTCAAGTAATTGTTCATCGTGCATTCGCGATCAGACTCAAACTGTCTTCTTTTTTGCGATGCTTCACCTTCCATGATTCTTCGGATTCATGGAATATTGACAGTCCCATCTTTAAAAAAAATTGATCGTATGCAAATTTAAATATTTATTTGAAGCAATGGCGTCAAACAGGGAAACTACGTATGCCATCAGATATCTAAAAGTTTACGAATGCGTTGCCCGTTTTAATGCATGTGACAAACCATTTCATTTATTTTATGTGAAAAATATATTCCGCTCATTCGTGATTGAAACCTAAAACATATTCATTGAAACATTTGGAGACAGCTAGAAGAACTTAGTGAAATAACAATTCACTTTCACCATCAAGTTCGGTACTTTGGATGACGGAACCCGCGATACATGAGAATAAAAATAAATTTATTAGCATGCAAATAACCTATGGTAGTTATCATGTTATAAGGCTCATTCAATATTACTTTTTATAATGGTGTTATTGTATACACAGATGCGGTGGCAACTCGTGTTCCTCTTTGTTGCCGTGGCAGCGGCAGAAGCAGTAAGTTCTTTTCTCGTTTATCGCCATACCAATTGCTCTCTCCAAGCGATCATCTAGCTTCTATAAAAAATCAGTGTACTTCTAATAAAGTTGATACATAAGAAATTTAACAGCGTTGGTTCTTAAAGCGCCTTATCATAAAATTTTTAAGTAGTTGGTATTCTATGCATAGGAGATGATATAACAGCGGTACCTACGGGTAATACCATGACATCCGTATAATGCATGTAGATTCATTGGAACGTTTACAGTTCAAGAAATTGCTTTCGTCACTTGCTTAAAACAATGGTTTTTAATTTGCTGCTCAATTTTTAGTTTACTTCTCTTCAAAATTACTTAAGGAAATATTTCAGTTTTAGAATGTCTGATTTGATAATTGATTATTGTTCGATTTTTTAGAACCGTGTAATGTCGCACTTTTATTTCTATTGATTTACAATTGTATGATTTTGTGTGTGCCATTTTGCAAGTGCGCATTCAATGAAAAGCTCAAAGTTTTCTAATTCTTCGTAGGTGACATGAAGCTTAGGTTGTGGATTTTCTATTGAGTTTTCGAAGTCATTCGCTCATGCGAGCTAGTAAGGTCACAAAACCACTGTATTATTTGAACAAAAAGTTTACTTTCAATAACATAAGCCTGCATCAATCTACAGGGTGCGGCAACATAGCTTCCTTTTTCTGAAAGGAACTTCTTTTGAAAAAAAGAAGTTATATTGTTGCATTCTGTACTACGTAGAAGATGGCGTATAACGAGTTTATGATAGAATTTTGTACGTAAGTCAACAAAAATCAGAAAAATGTTTATTTTGAATTATCATCATTAATATTTGTATTGATAAGTTTTGAACTCATGGTAATCAATGAATGACATTTTTGTTACAGATGACCCTCACCAACGTCCGTGAGTACCAAACTCTAGACGCTCAGCTCTGTTCTCTAGATCCTGTGATTTGCTTCAGATCTTGTGCTTTACTCTAAATCCTGTGATTTATTCAAGATCTTCTGCTTTACTTTAAATCCTAGGATTTGCTCCATATCTTGTGGTTTACTCTAAACCCTATAATTTACTGTAAATCTTGTGATTTACTCTAAATCCTGTGCTTTACTTTAAATCCTGTGCTTTACTTTAAATCCTGTGATTTACTTTAAATCCTGTGATTTACTTCAGAACTTGTGCTTTACTCTACATCCCGTGCTTTACCTTAAATCCTGTGATTTATTTTAAATATTGTGTTCTACGCTAAATCAAGAATTTGCTAACTTCACTCCCATCTCATGATCCCACTGTGGATATCAGAGGTTTCAACGAACCACCGACTTTTCGAGACACGATCTGAGCTCAATTTATTCTTGCCTGGCTAAACTAGATGCTGTCGTTTCTCCCACCACAACTCGATGTTGTTTTAACTTTAAAAACGTCATACACTTTTATGGAATGCATTCACGCACTGGGTGTTATGGGTGTTCATGCATCCCGGTCAAGGATCCCCTTGTCCAGATCATCTTAGAAACGTCCAGAATTCGTCCTTAATCGTTCATTGATGTCGTATCCAATGAGTTGTTACTGTCCATTGAGGTATCCAATGAGTTACTGTCCATTGAGGTATCCAATGAGTTGTTACTGTCCATTGAGGTATCCAATGAGTTGTTACTGTCCATTGAGGTATCCAATGAGTTGTTACTGTCCATTGAGGTATCCAATGAGTTGTTACTGTCCATTGAGGTATCCAATGAGTTGTTACTGTCCATTGAGGGATCCAATGAGTTGTTATTGTGAGGATTTGATTTTTTAACTTTCGTTCCACGAAGCTGGATGCCATTAATGCTTCGTAGCGAATTCTGAACAGTAAACACCATCAGTCGACTGATAAATTATAACAGTCATATTTTTTCATCCTGCTCGATCTATCAATTTGTTGTTGATAGAATAATTATTATTATATTCCTAGTTTAACCAACACAGCCACAACAAAAGCGATCTCAACAGTGATAAGTTGTTAATAGAAAATATAGGCTTCATATATATTTCATGTATAATTTACCTCGCTACTTCTTCCACGATTTAAAACAGTGATCTCAGACTAAGGATATCAGTTGTGACCTCTCGAAAATTTGTGTGACTCGAATAACTGATTTGCTACAGAATGAATGTTTCTCTTCGAACATATCACCTCGTGATCGTAACTCCGTTCAGGAAATAGAGCTTTAGTATTCGTTTCCTTTTACGCTATAAATAAATTACTTAATTAAGAAGTTCAATATATATGACGATGATATAATGTGATACTTGCTTCAAGTACCCAAATATGAGCAAACATTCGAGTAGGTTGATTTTGTGATACGAACCAAATATACTGACAAAAATACGTAAAAGTATCATAAGTAACGCATAACTATTCATGGAATGTGGGGAAAATTTTAAATTTTTCTGCAAAGCGTGTTTAAAATTTGTATGCATTTTTTGCGAGTTTATTATAAGAGTCATTGCTCATAATTTCTCATAACCAAGCGTTGAAAAGTGCTCAAATCAAACGGATGTGGGCTCCCGAACCGAATTGTATATGACTGACAAAGGAAAAGTTTCAAAGTTTTTGTCTCGAAAAAGATAAGAAATAATAGATTTCGGGCTTGGTTCTATTGCTGAAATACTTCTGTGCTTCGTTCTATGTATTGTTGAAGTACTTCCGTGCTGGGCTCTGTACATTGCTGCCGTACTTTTATGCGTGGCTCTATTACTCGAGTACCTCTGTACTTGAAGTTACACACACCATATAATTCAATTGGATTACAGATGACCCGTGTGCCCGAGTGGTGTGTCGAGCGGGTCGCGAGTGTGTTGTGTCAGGTGGTGTGTCACAGTGTGTCTGTGTGACACGCTGTCCTGACCACGACAAGCCCGTGTGTGGCACCGACGGCAAGTCATACGACAACCACTGCCTCCTGCACCAACACGCCTGTCTCTCTGTAAGTATGACTTACGACAACCACTGCCTCCTGCACCAACACGCCTGTATCTCTGTAAGTATGACTTACGACAACCACTGCCTCCTGCACCAACACGCCTGTATCTCTGTAAGTATGACTTACGACAACCACTGCCTCCTGCACCAACACGCCTGTATCTCTGTAAGTATGACTTACGACAACCACTGCCTCCTGCGCCAACACGCCTGTCTCTCTGTAAGTGTGACTTGCTTGCCCAGGACTTATTTTGCAACATTTTACTAGCATAGGGAGCATATTAAATAAGAAAATATAAATCGAGCGTGATGAATGAAATTAAAAATAATATACTCAAAGATTTCTTCACTGCACAGAAAAAAAGCCTGGTTAAACCAGAAAGTCAAAGCTTCTCCATTTTTCTTGTTGCTATTAAGAGCTGTAAATCAATATATCTTACTACAGAGAAGAAAAAATAAATTCACTTTCATTTTTCCAATGGGATCTATGAACGAGTGTTTAAAATTATGAAATGAATAAATGGAAGATATTATGGCTTAGTTGTTGAAATCTATGTAACTACTACCAGCTTGGTCGACTGGTGAGCGAATCTGCTTGCGAGTGGAAAGACCCGGGTTCGAATCCCGCTGCCGACATGGTTGACGCGGCTAGAAATACGGCATGGGACTTGGGTAAACAACCGAATAATTATCGAAGTAATTATCCGACCCAAGAATGGGCCAGAAGGTTCGTTCCTATAGCCTCATTCTATTCTATTCTATTCTACTATTTATCATTTTGTTTCACTGTTTCAATCCTTGGGCTGTAGAATTTAATATTTGCTAGTGAAATTTCATTCGACTGTCAGTCTTTCAACTTACATAAAACAACATGCTGAAACGCTTCATAAAACAAGCGTTGAAACAAGATTCAAGAGTCACAAATTTATTGGGACTTGTTTGTATAGAATTGCAGAATTACACGAAATCGCAGTAAGGAAGCATCCCAAAATTGAGGTTTTTGCAATGACCATTACAGAAAGGCTATGATTTTGTAGTGAGATTAGAGACATAAAACTGGCTGCCACAACTTAGTCTAGGACTTTATTTACGATTAATTTTCGAACAAATTTCTATTGATAGACCATGGGAGCAGCCTGTGACAATTTCTTGGTTCAGCTACTTTTATGTAACCGAGCAAAATTATCTTTGTAACCGAGCAAAAGAAGTCTTTGTAACTGTAGCCGAGTAAAAGTCGTTTTGATAACAGCAAAAGTTGTCTACACAACCAAGCAAAAGTTATCTATATAACCGAGCATAAGTTATCTTTGTAGCCAAGCAAAAGTCGTCTTGTTTAACCAAGCAAAAGTCGTCTAGTATTTTACTGCCGGAATTGTGTCTTTCTCCACCATCGAGAACAGAAGACTTTCTCGCGAGCTGGTAATCCCGTTTGGAAGGTACTAGATATGTTGATTACTATCTACGCATTCAAATTACACGGGGACGGAGATGTTAACCGTAGTTATGTATCACATCATTTTAACTCTGGTTCAGTTTTTTTGTGATGGTAGCTCACTATTTATTATTATATCGCTTTAATTGGAAGGTGCTATGAGTTAAAACCCCTATTTGGGGTCCCCAAAATGTTGCTAGAAACATGCGGCGTGTGAATCGCCCTTGAAAGCTATTCGTATCCTTATTCATATTATTATTAACTAACATAACTTGAAGCTTATGATTGCAATACGATTGAAAAACATGCTAACATCATTCGTCAACATTATTCATTAACTCACGCTATATTTTTTGCATACCCATTTCAAATAACAAATATTTGCTCTTGTTAGTGTAATATTGCAACTATGAATTCAAATTTAAACAAATAGTTGATTGCTCTTTGATTTATGGCTCTTTGTTCCTTGGAGAAGGATATACAATTTAGAATAGGATAGAATAAGGCAATAGAAACAAGCCGTTTGACCCATTCATGGGTTGCTACCCAAGTCCCATGCCGTAAGAAAATCTCTAGAGAGCTTTGGTAACTTTGATCCATGCACAGGGTAACCACATTGGAGTAGACTACACCGGCTATTGCGACGAGGACATTGCTTTGGCCATGCAAGAATTCGGTATGACAACCAAGCGCCCTACAACCACCACCACCACGCCTGCTCCATCTACCACCACAGAAGAAAGACTTTGTGAGATCTGGAGTTTTTGGAGTCGTAGACTTGTATTTAAAAATAATTGCGTACAAGCTATGGTTTATTCCGTAACGTTTAAATAAATTTAAAATTATAGGCATCAGGTGAAAATTTTTAAATAAAAGTTCAAAACGTTCAGACTTCATGTTCTCTGAAACTTATATACTTTATACCTAGGATTTATTTCTATTGTCTGTTCATAAAAGGAGTTCCGAAAGCATGTGACCTTTAGCTACTAGTCTTAAATTGTTTATTTTGAGTTCGAAACGAATTTTCTACAGGTCAAATCAAGTTTATTGCAAGAACCCTATTTTATCTTCAGTATTCAAATTAATACTTTATAACTATGGGTGTGAATTTCGAGGAAATATTACGTGCTATTGTATGTGATGCTTAAGGCCCTTCTTGAGATATGGTGTTACCTTGTTTGTAATACTTTTGTACTGTGCCTCAATACGAATGAAGGCTTCTCAGATGACGGCTGGTGTACTCAATTGTAAGGACAAATATAGTCGTGTGTTCTCGTGTGTAGTCTATAAAGTCTATTGTGCATGAGAATGATATACCTTGTACAGTTATATACCTTTATCCACGAGAGATGGTATTAATTTGTGTACCATCTGACAAAATTTTTACCCTAGATCTGTTTACCTTTCACATAGAATTTATAAGTAGGTTATGTTGTAATTATAGAACTTAATTCCGCCAAAGCTTATAAAAAATCATGATTGATTATTAATACAGTCTTAAGTTACAAAGATTAGAACACTTTTGTGCTTCTCTTCAAGACTATACAGAAATCAAAGACCCATGTATGAGAAATTACTGCGGCCGCAGAATTTTTGAGCGGGGCAAATTCTTATAACTTTCACGACTTGATTCCATGACACTCACACAGCTGTGTGCTATGGGCCCCAGCGAGACGCCCTTCGTGACGCCGTCATCAGCCACTGGCAGCAGAACGTTCACCTCCAGCCCTGGCACACCCCCAACATGACTTACAGGTAGCCCTTGTGTCCTGATTTTAGGCTATAATAAAAGAAACGTTCACATAGAGATAGATCAGCACGTGCATTTTCGGGATATTTCTGAGTGTCACATCGCGCTTGAAGCAACTGCTTGCTGTGGGTTTTTCAACTGCGTGTTCAATATGACATGCACAACTTGTGGTTCTTATTCTTAAGAGGTCATCAAACTACAGTCTACGAGGTTAGTTCATGCGGCTCACCGTTGATAAAATATGTTGGTTGTCTTGATATTTTCATGCATTCAATATTATTTTCAGCAATAAGGTTATGCAGTCAGCGAATCATTATTTCTGTTATTTGGCTCGGGGTGAAAATTTTTTGTTTCCTCTGGATCAGATTGAAAAACATACTAGAGTATTTGTAAATCAATTCGGCCACCAGCATGCATAGAGCTTTTATATAGTCACTAGTGACTCAACTTTATAGGTATTAAATAACTCCAGCTTCATTCTGCGTCATGATGCTCAAGATCATCAAATGGATGCGTAATAAATCCTTGTCAATATTCGTTTGTTAACCTTGCCTTTTTTTGCTATGAGCGTGAAACCCATGGAGGTATTGACTCATAACTCGGTCATGAAGACCATAAAACAACGCAATGCACCCCATATGAACTAAATAGGATAATTATTATTCAATGTGTTTTTATTGCTATTAGAAGCCTATATGAGATTTGGGCGTTTTAATTCACAAACTTAGAGATGACATATATTATACA
The DNA here is from genome assembly GCA_006783055.1 of Trinorchestia longiramus. Taxonomy (NCBI): domain Eukaryota; kingdom Metazoa; phylum Arthropoda; class Malacostraca; order Amphipoda; family Talitridae; genus Trinorchestia; species Trinorchestia longiramus. The sequence continues at coordinate 177,764 of VCRD01000503.1, forward strand.
ATCACAAGAGGCAATTAGTCTGTTACAACAAATTGTTGAGAAACGATCTTCGTATGTTCACACTTGACAACTTCTTGCCCAAAACAACAATCATGTATGATACTTGCTCTGGTGCAAGTAAAGTTTACGTGTTAACAGAGAATCGCTGTCGGGACACTTCTTCTCGTGTGACAAGGACCGCAACTACAAGTTGCTTCCTGCAGAGATGCTGGACTGCTTCATTGCTGTCCCCTTCCAGCTGCGACCTGAGCAGGACTCCCTAATTACCAGGTGATGATGCCTGGCGCTGGTTGGGAAGGCTGACTGTCAGGTCTATAAAGCTTGCATGGTAAGCCTAACAACCATTGCGAGTAAAACTGACTAAGACAAAAGGAAATGGTTTGGCTTGGCGTTTGTGACAACAAGCCCTATGTCAGCTCGAAGCTCCTCAATCAAGCGAATGAAAAATATTCTCATGGAGTTCATGCAGGGGAATCTGAAGTTTTTTAAGCAGAAATAGTAAACAGATGTTTATGGCTTTTGTATGTAGAAGCGGATTGTTTTTCAACAAAACGTATGGCAGCTAGTGGACTAGGAAGCATTATGGTTAGAGGTTAGTAAGCTAAGAATGGTGCTGAGTCTAGTAATGGAAATATTGGGTCGGCCAAAATGTTCGTTTTTTTTTAAAGAGGAAGATGGCTTAAAAAAAACGAACGAACTTTTAGGCCGATCCAATACTTTGTTGATCAAAACGTAGAAAAAGTTTCGTTCAGCGTAGTAAAACAATAAAGCTTTCAGTTGAATTTTCTTGTTCTAGACGAAGTTTTTTGTTATAAGCGTTTGAGCCATAATTACCAGTGCAAGTTCTGTTTCAAACATTCATGCGCAGCAAAGTGTAGGAAAAACAACTCATGGTGAAATTGTTTTTTTTACAATGTGTTTGCCTCCTCTATCAATAGACACATGCATCACAAAAAGTATTCTAAAACACTAGAATTATAAATGTTAAATCATTATAATTTTATAATTTTCTGATAATAATATTTGATTATGTAATTGTTATTAGGTAGGAATAAATAGTCCTTAATTTCTCTGTTCACACGTTTAGTTACGTAGTGTCCTTGTTGAGCTCAGAGTTAGTACATGAATTTCTTGGGCCTCATATATATATTAATACGTAGCTTTCTGAAGTCTTCTGAACAACAACTTTATTATTCGTATTATTGACTCCTGAGAATCGTTTAACTGATCCGGATCTTGCTTTTATGCCCACACAGGACGTTATGCGTCGACGCTCTGATTGAACTGGTAGACTCCAACAAAGACTGGAAGCTTGACTTTCAGGAGTTCACGCATCTTCTGGACCCTCAATTCCACCCTCTTGAAAAGCGTGAGTCGAGAGGTCTTAGAGCGAGTCATGCTTACAGTTCTAAAGTGAAATAATTCTTTCTATATAACCTTGTAGTGATCGTTACATTATGTTTTCTAATTTACTTACCCACTTCTGCATTTCTTAAAGTTGTAAAATCTGCTTAGTTTTGAAATCGACTCATCTTTTTTTGTAATTGAAACTATGAAGATACAGTGTCATTTATCTGTTTAATTTTAAAAATTTCATTTAGTAAAGTATTAATATTGTTCAATGTGGTGGTCAGATTGTTCCCTGGAGGGCAAAGCATACGGAGAAGGCGCTGAGGTGCGCGTTGAATGCAACCACTGGTGAGTTAATTATGTAGCTGAGCATCTTTTCCAAAAGTAGCAAGATCTGTTTATTGCATCCGCATTTTATCATTAAGAGCAGAGAAGTCTTATAGATGTTCGGATATTATTGATTGTTCGTTGTTATTTCTTCAAAAAAGAGATTTATTTTTTCCTGTAGTATCGGAATACCATTAGGTCAATAAAGTACTAATTTAATTTGTCTGAATGGAACTCTCTAGGACGAGGTTCCTTAAATGCACCACAAGAGATTTGACTTCGGATTTAATATGCTGAAGTGTTTTTATTTAGTTAAGTATTGCTAATTATATTACGCTTTATATAAGTATTATTCGTGATTTTTTGAATATCATATATATGACACGAATTGTTTTTATTTTACTTGTCACAGCTGAAATTTCAACGCAACTTACTTAAAGAAATATATCTAAGAAACTATCAACACACAATTATTATTATTTGTGTTCGGGTAAGATAACTTTTCATTAATTATAATGTATGAAATGTTCAAGTACATTCTCTCAATATCGAAATTATGAACAATTTGAAGATCGTCCAATATGATTATGTATGTAAGTTTTTAGTACTATTATATCAGTGGAGAGTTACAGAACCTTCCACAACTATTGAAATCTGACCCACGAGTTATAAAGTTAGTCTAATGAACCCTACTATTCCGTTTTTTTTTGTTTACAGCGTGTGCGCCACAGGTAGTTGGGTTTGTGCAACACATAGCTGCCCCAGTGACAGCTCGGCTGCGGAAGCAGTCAAGACTAAAGCCAACGATGAGCCATTTGGTTACATGGACACTAAGTACGATCTTCTCAAGAACAGCCTTGACAGCGACGAAGAAGATTACGATGATGATGATGATTATTACGACGACAATGATGACATAGATAACACGGATAGTGGTAAATCTTCTGAGGAGTATAAGAATGAGATTGCCAAAAAGGAGTACAATTTGTTGAGTGCTACGGATAAAAAGAAGCTGGATCATTTAGAGAGTAATATTCGTAAGTTCTACAATGACCTGGACAAATGGGAGAGCCCAAAGTCAAAGAACCACGATGTTACCGCAGCGTCACTGAACTCAGTCCGAGATGAATCAAGTGATTCTGAGGAATCAAGTGAGTCTGAGGAATCAGAAGAAACTTCATCAGAAGAAGAAGAGGATGACCTTTTAGATCAATATGATGACTTGCTAGATCGAAGCCAGCGTATCCGAGACAGGCTTCGTGCATTACGGACTTCAATCAGTAACCTGGAAGAACACAGACAGCAACATCAGTCGGAAAGCCAACGATTTACTTTGACTGCGCAGCCCTCCACCACAGTCAAGCCTGCTCGCATGGACCATGTTGCACTGAATGCCATCGACCACAGTCAACGTGTGGCCCCCAGTCGCAAGCATGAAAAATATAGACAGTATCAAGAGCTCTTGCGTCGGAAGCAAGACAGACACCGATTGACATCTCAAATCGATAATGATATTTGGGAAGATCAATGGAAGGCCAAGATCAAGAAACACCATCATCAGACACTTGACAACAGTCTGTGAGAGCCCATTGGACTACTTCACTTCATTAGTCTTTTAAATACTCCTGGTTGTTCAGTAAATAGTGTAGAGCTCTAAATTTGGCGGCGAATTTTCAAAAATTTGTTTATTAGTTTATAATCATGGGAGAGTTCGAAAACTATCTGAAGCATCTCTTAGTAACGGGAAATGAATATAGTTTGAAAAAATTCTGGAAATTCACCCCTATTTAATCTTACTTTCTAATGTTCTTGGTTTTTTGAACTTTTACCATTCATTTGAGCATACTCTTGGTGATAGTGACGATGTATGAAACATGCTTGCTTCATACTGTTTTTGAAATAGCAGATTTTTATGGTCGAAAGCTGAAGTGTTCACGTCACGAATCTGTGGCTTCTGCGTCACCCAGCACTCAGGGAGTGCTTTAGAAAACTATTACTGTTAAGTTCTAATTCAAAGCTTTTATAACATTCACAGCATTTATTCTTTTCTAACACTTTTTGATGAACTTGTTCGTTAGCAAACTAACCCTTTTCTTGTAAATGCAATATGGGTTATTAATAACATAAAATTTTTTCCCTATTATTCAAAACTATTCTGTATACTGTTTACTGTATACTGTTTTTCCCTCTTGCTTGAGTACACTTTATCAAATTTCTATAAGATATTATAATTTTCCGTAGGAAAAAGTGTCATTATATAGTTAATAATGTTTCCAACTTACGTTGTAAGTTGTACTTAGAGTTCCATTGAATTCTAGATTTTCTTTTATCGGTTTGGTTTTTCTTGAAAACAAATTAATTTTGTTAGAAGCTCGAAAAATTATATTGATCCGTTGTATGACTTTCACATTCCCTAGAATTTTTAAACGCTTGGGTCTACTCGTTATCTTTGCTTTGTATTAGCTTCAACTAAATCTTCTTGCCCTCGTGAGCATTTATATAACCTAAGGCAATATCTAACATAGGGACCATGTAAGGCAATATAAAATAAAGTGCCATAACCAAGTTTTTGAGATTTTTTCCTTCGTGGTGCCCTGAAGAGCTTCTAGTACCGTCATGTCGAGAGTATCACCAAATTTACTCTCAGTTTTAAAGATAAAATTTGTTAATAAAGAGTGTCTTCATCCCTAGAAACTACATCCGCAAACTTTTAAAATTGACAAAGGATTTTAAAATTTAACATTTTTGAGTTTAAAATACGTACATCGTGAATGCCTTATGCACGCAGTCGTGGGCTATTGATAGGAGTTATAAATGTTACTTACACTTAGATCGTACGTTTTGATAACCTTTTAATAGTTTTGGCACCACTACTTTCGCTTGCAAGTGTTTAATTGGAAAGTAACGCGATTAATTACGTCAAATAAGTTAAGATGTAAAATGATCATAACTGCATGCAACTTAATGTTACCACCATGAACAAATATAAAGATGACATTGGCTGAATCATCATTGAACTAATAGATGAACTCGATCTGTACTAAATGCCAATATATTGGAAAATTTGTTATTGGAAAAATCTAAGTTATTAGATGGTGAAAACAGTGATTCAGATATTAATATGTTATCCTGCGCATAGACCTTAATTTAAATTTGCATTGCTATTAAGCATGCATTTTATTTTTATGTTACTCTTGTTACCGAGAAAACTCTCTATAACGGCAGAGTACCTTAGCGATTCCCATGTCTCCATGGCAACGGCGTCCCAATAGAGAGTGGGACCCTTGTACAGATCCTCAAATATTGAATATAGCCTTCAAGCATTGCCTATATTTCATGGTAAACTAATTTCACTTCAAAACTCTGTGAATTGTTATTATATTTTCTTGCAAAAAGTGCTGTTGATCGTCTCGCTATCGACTGCAGCTCTACTTTTAAAGGGAAGTCGTAAAAGAACTTGAAAAAAATACGTGTAGTGTTGCCATCTTAGATTAATTTTCTTCATAACTATAGATTCAACAGTCCTGGTATGAAGGTAAGGCCACGTTACTTCGTCTCTGGCATGGTTTCTTGTATACCTCAAGTTTGTTGTATGAATTTCTAATGCTGATTGCAGAACAAAGAGCGTCGGAAACTGATATTAACTATACATGATGCCACAACCTAAGTTGACAAGAAGATTTAAAGCATTAAAAGTGGAAAAATGTAAGGTTCAAGCACGAGAAGTACACATATGTGCAGAGCAAAATTGAAATCAGAAGTATTAACCCTTTAGCGACCAATTTGTTTTTCTAGTTTATACATTTAAGCTCACAAAGACCGTCTGTACACTGATGCAATGAAGCATGCTGAGAGCCAGGCAGCCAAAAGAACGACGCTGTAACATGCCGAGGCGTTCAAACCTAGTACCTCATATTGCTCACTGTTTAATTATTAGAACAATTCTCCCAAAGACCGTGAAAGGCGATCGAATAGTCCGCTTGGTCGCTAAAGGGTTAAGTTTTCTAACTACCTTTTTAAGTTTTCTCCTCTCATGTTATAGGAAATGACTATTCGAAGGTTTTACGTAAATATTAATTTTGCAAATAAACACCATAATACAGAGATAGGTAAAGTTCAAAGTTGACTTAATCTTATAGTTATAAAATCAGCTTCTACAAGATAACTTCAAAATATTCCACGCAATGGGTGCGAGAATTTGTGTGAAAATGAGACATTAAAATTACGTGAGGCAGATTAAGGTGACAGACTGCGTTTTCAAACTGAAACCAGATATGTTTATTATCAACATCAGTAATTTGTCGGCAAATTTTAGAAATTAATTTGTTTAAGTATCTCTATAGGGTTCGGTACATGTATGAGTTAAATACAGAGGCCATTGGTTTGTCAGAATTAAAACAGTGACTTGACGTACAACATATATTGTACTTTTCTGTATAATTTCGGTATATACTGTATACTTCTGTATAATTTCGGTATATATGATTTGCAGTCAAAGTACTACACGTAGAGTTATAAAGTGGGTTCGATTTAGAACTAGGAAAATAAAGGGAAATTGAATGAACTTGTTTAGGAAGTTGTTGTCCAAAGCTTTGCAGTTCTCGTAAGTTGGCAGTACTGAATTAGTCGGGAACGGAAAACTAATGGCGAACTGTTACATAAATTCAGTATTCAAACGCTACGATATATAAATACGAAACATTTTTCAACAAGATTTCTCATCTGCCAGGAATTAATTGTCTGTCAATAGGAATGAAGGTAGTTACAGGATATCTCGAGTCGACTACTTATATACAATAGTTTATAAAATCCACTTTCATTTTCGTCCACCGTTCAAATCCGTTAAGTGCGGCGCGTCAAAGTATGATACAATTTGTGAGCGATGGTGGGTCACTCGTACTATGGTAATTATCTCAATGACCACCGGGAGATTACCTAACAGTTAACGTGTTAAAAAATTCTAATAGGGAGCTGTAAAACTAGAAAGCGTGAACCAGAACCTCTGAGTCAGGTGGGATGGCAACTGAAATATTTTTCTACCCATAGTGTATTGTATGTTTGCTTCAGCCTGAATGAGAAGCGTATACGAGTCAAAATGTGGTCCAAAAAAATTTTTTTGTTAAAATTCAATTTATTACACTGTAGACAGTAATCAATAATGTTATACTAAAACCCGTTTTAGCAGTTATTCGATGATTTTACTTCAACTTAATCATTATAGATATTTTGTAAACCTAACAAAGTACAAATATAGGTACTGCTTGTTGTTCGGAAAGATGAAACTTTAAATGTGTAAATAGACTAAGTCAATGAGCTATGATGAATTTTTTTATCGAAAGCAGTAGCAGTTCCTATTTTCTGTTCATACTTGAAAAATACAGCTAGCAAGGGAAACCACTAAAGTTTCTGTCACTATTGCATTTTTTACGTCAGTCTTCACTTAGAAATCGAGCTTGAAAAATTCAGCTAACGAAGCAAGTCATTAAAGTTTCTGTAACTAATTCACTATTTACGCCAGTCTTCAGTCGGAAATCGGAAAAAAGCAGAGGCGCTGCAGCTGCAACTGGAGATCACCTCGGACGAGGAATGGGAGTCTGTCGTCAACCACCCTGGCCTCATCGGTCAGTCCTGCGTAGTTGGGAGCTGTTTCAAATCTTAACTCTTTGAGGTACAAGATTTGAGGGTAAAAAAGGGTAAATGTATCTAAATTGGTGGGTTACTTAGTATCCCACGCTGCCCTTAAGGGTTAAACAGTCCCAGCCTATTTAGCCTACTACTACTCCTAACCCATAAATGCATGCATTTTAATTTATTCACTCGTATTTCAAGTAAATGTTTCCTAGTTACAAAAAAGGCTGGGATCTCAATAAGAAAGGGAAATTGTTAGAACTACTGGTTTTTCATTTTCTTTGGGTCCACGAGAAATGAATAGACTACGATTATTAGCACGTTAAGTGTGGTTGCCTAGCCGGTACAAATCTTTACTTTGTATTCATAGTCACTAGAAAGCTTTGAAAAAATTACAGAACCTAACCTGAGTGACCCACCGGTGGGTCCCTTCGCACTTAACGTGTTAATATACATAGGCATTTACGGTGTTCCCTATTGCTTCATCTCTTTCATCTCGAGCGGGTTTTGGTTAATTTCTAGGTAAATTAGGTTGATCCCAAGGTATACTAGGTTTATTTCAAGATAATTGGAATTTTTTAGTGGAGAGAGGTTCATCCAGACGATAAGAAATACCACAATACTACAGTAATTGTCGGGAACATTCGCTGGGAGCATCATCACTAGTTATATCATAATTTCTTAGCGTTGAGAATGAAAACCCGATCCCAATACATGTTTTGTGGAATACATTATAATTAGGGTCATTAATTGATTTATTTATGGCAGTGGTGGACGTGTACAGCGCGTGGTGCGGCCCATGCACCAGCATGATTCACACTCTGCGCCGCATTAAACTAGACCTGGGAGACGACTTCCTCACAATGGCAATCGTAAGCTGGGAGAGGGTACGAAGGTTTACCTTATAACTGATCTTATCCTTCAAATGCGCACATTTAACCCTTTAGTGACCAATTTTTTTTAGTTTGTACGTCTAAGCTCACAAAGACCGTCTGTACACTGATGCAATGAAGCACGCTGAGAGCCAGGCAGCCAAAAGAACGACGCTGTTAACATGCCGCCGCGTTCAAACCTAGTAGTAACCTCATATTGCTCACTGTTTAATTATTACAACAATTCTCCCAAAGACCGTAAAAGAGAACCGTGTGGTCCTTTTCGTCGCTAAAGGGTTAATCCACAGGGCAAAAACACGAATTGATGCATGATAACAGTTACACCCACCCTGGTAACTAAAGTGTGCATGTTTTGAATTTGTACGGTTTGAATGCATGTCAACAATGATACTAGGTGCAGTACAGGCCTGTTTGATGAATAATTTAGAAGTTATGAGTGAAAAGTTGGTTTGTCATATATGGGATTCAAGGGTTAAGAGGGGATTCAAAACCTTTAGCTTGAAAAATGGATCTTACTCAATGACTGCATTAGAACAGTGGCGATCAGTAAAGAGAGGATGGTATCATTATCTGTACCGGCAAAAATACCGTAGTACTACGTAGTAGATATTTAATTCGATGACAAAAGTTTTGAAATAATTGCTTTAAAACTAAGAGGAGAAACAATGAAATAGCAATTTAACACAGTGACTATGCTTGCCATAATGTTTCTTTTATTTTGCAACGTGCAGGCTTGTTCTGACACCGTATCAGTCTTGGAGAAATTTCGCATGAAAGCTGAACCAACTTGGCTGTTTTTCGGGGTAAGACTTAAAAAGTAACTAATTTATGCATCAGGGTTAATGCATAATACTTACATGTTATCTGGACAGAAGGAAAGTAGCTAAACACGCATCCTTTTTTATTCGACTTCTTCAGCCTAAAATTCAAATTTATATTCAATTTCCTTCGTTTTCATATTTAGAACAATTAGAGCTTTTTCGTAGAGGTAGATAAATTTAAGCTTAGCCTCTTAGCAGTCCCAGATAATCTGCTGGCTCTGGCCACGCGTCTTTCATAATAAATACAGAAGCATAAATAATGCATAAAAAGAGACCTACATGTGATACGTAGACGGTTCAAAAGAGACGTCTGAGTACCGTAATATGTGGGTCTGAGACGGTGAAAGGGTCAAATTATGCTTTCGTAAAGTGTTTTCCCTCTGTGCAAATGCTAACTAAATAAACTACCCATCTAAACGCCTACGTAAACGAAGAAAATCATAGTACATGAAATTCAAAATTTGCGCTTAGAAAATGCACTATGTTATGCAATAGCTCTGCAGAGAAAAAGTACTTCTCATTCTTTTTATGGCTAGTGTGAGAACAACTTTTCAAACAGGATAGGTAAAATTAAATTTTACTATGCTCCAATTTTATTCCTTTTTCATTGAAGAAGCTTGTAGATAAAAGAGAATATTGTTAATTATAATTAACCCTTTATTAACCAACGGCCAGCACACGGGCCTGTATTCAGGCCACTAGTGTATAAATCGTTAAGCTATGGTTATAAAATAATCATCGCAAATTAGTTCATATACAAAGGAAGAGATGTGACGTAGCTTTATTGTTTATTATCTAAGCTTGATAGAACGGTATATTTTTATTTATATTTTCACTATCATTCACATCGTATCTCCTTCAGCTTTCATGCGACTAAACTTACTCAGGCGCGTCCCATCAATACTCCTGCTGTTTGAGTAATGTTTAAGACTGAAAGAATGTTTCTTAATATTAATGGCGTTCGGCATCAATTGAAGATTGTTTGGACATGCATAACCATGTGCAATCAAATATATAATTTCACACATACACACAGCGGTGATCTACTGTGGTTGCCAGCCGATCAAACAGATAATGAAATTCATATAAGAAAACCATTCCTTGTCTTTTCGGTGAACTTTGTACTGATGACAATCAGCTTAGTGTTGATCTGTTATTTCCTCACAGTTCTGACAATCAGCATAGTGTTTGTATATTATTTCCTCTGACCTGTGACAAATAGCTTAGTGCTTGTATAATATGTTATTTCCTTTGATCTGTGACAATCAGCTTAGTGTTTGCATGTTATTTCCTCTGACCTGTGACAATTAGCTGAGTGTTTGTATGTTATTTCCTCTGACCTGTAACAATTAGCTGAGTGTTTGCATGTTATTTCCTCTGAGCTGTGACAATCAGCTCAGTGTTTTTCTATTATTTTCTCACAGGTGTGACAATCAGCTCAGTGTTGATCAGTTATTTCTCTGAGTTGTGCAGGGTGGCAAAGCTTTGAGTGTCGTGCATGGTGCGGACGGACCTCAACTCGTGTCTGCCATCAGCAAGTTGCTGGAAAAAGAGCGGCGTATCGCGAAGGGACTGGACGTCCGGGAGACGGTGTGGAAAGAGTGTAGTGGAGTAGATCGTCTTCTAAATTAATTTTACGGTTTCACTTGCCATCTCCTTCGTGATAGATTGTAGCGTGCTTGTGCTCATTCGTCTACATCATGAATGTGTTTCACAACGGAGTACGCAGTCATATCCTTTATACAAAGTATTTTCTGCCCCAGTATCGTAGTGTAATCTAGAAAGCTCAGAAATAAGTTTTCTAGATTACTTTTCTACTGACAACTTCATAGAAAGTAGACATTAGCAAAACGACAGCGATAACCTGCCGAAACTTGACATTTCAACTGATGGTTAATTGAATAGAAGCTTGCACTATACTTTCCGTCTTAGCTTGGTTTGAAGAGCGGACACACAGACATTGTTTTTTAACTTCCAGGTGATGCTTGAGTCACTCGTCAAACCTGAAGAAGTAATTATCCCCGACGAAGACCTGGATGACGAAGAAGGCGAGAGAGCTGCTCGTGGTAAATTATTTATTTATCAACAATGATGTATTCAATTGATCGAATTTCAAGAAATTCAATTTGTTCACTCTTGCCAAATGTCCTATTAATTATTTTGTTATCAGAGGCCGAGGAAGCGGAACTAGGATTAATGAAGCCTCTTCCGTACGCTGCGCTCTTCATCCTGCCTCACATCGTCTCTACGGACCGAGTTGAGGCTTTCCTCTCTCACATCGTCGCTGCAGGTGAATTAAACAAAATACATGTAAAAATTGGAGGCATTCCAATATATTACACAATACATTTATCACAGTGTAAATCTTCAGTACATGGTAGCAGGTTTCAATACTTAATTCTAACATCTTACGGCCAGTGGTGATGCTACCAGCGACTGTTCTTGTATTCTGTAGTGAAGTTTAAGGTAGAGGCTCGTAGGGGCACCAGGTGAATTTGATGAAGCTTGCAACGCTTGAACTTCACCTTAACATTAATTTTTTGACTGCTGTTCATTAAATCTTCATCACACTAATCTGAATTCCCAGACAATAGATAGTAAGAGACCTGGCGACAAATTTGACATTCCTCAACATTTTTTGAAGTACCTCTGAGAAGAAACAATTTTTTTAAAGAAATCCAAGGTCAGTCAGTAAGTTGTTAAATAATAAGATTTAACTGAGGATTAATTCATGTACTCATGTCCTGTGACAACTTCAATCAGTATTTTTTACGGTTGATGAGAACCATAACGTGACATTAAATCTCATTCGATTCCTCAGGTTACTGGTGTGTAACAATATTAAGAATAGTTTCTAAGTTATACAGCTCTTCTAAAAGAGCAGTCAGTCCTAGGTGGTATTTCTAGGGCAAGCTTTAATAATATAGTTGAACTAGGTTGAGTTGCGCTGTCATGTTCGACTTTTAAAAGTTTCAAAGACGTATACATGTATCCATATATGTGTGTGTGCGTGTGTATACATACATCTATGTATTTACGTAGATCTGTGCAGACATACAAACATGAATTGCTTTCCAGGATTGATATCTCATATGCGGTAGTCTTTACCTTTAATTTTCATATTTATGTCTCCTGAGAAGCCAAACTTCTCTGCTGAAATGCCGTCGTTGCACCTCGTTAGAATAAATACTCAAATCATCCTATAGATATTCGGACTACAATAAAAAGTTATGAATTTGAATTTGACAACTCGTGACGATCATCAGCCACCGTAGTCGAGTGGTCTGCGGCCCGTGTTCTGTATCGGGCCTCTGCTTGTGCAGAAAGACTGCGGGTTCGAAACCCGGCAATGAATACGAGCTGTTTCTCGTTTCACGCCGTGAGCTCGCACTTATCGGTAAGCCCTCAACTCCCCGCCCATGGAGACATTCCAGGATCGTCGCATGGAGCTCACCATCACCCTTACTCTAAGAATGTTAACCTTAAGAATTTGAAAAACCAATGTTCTAAATGTCTATGTACTGTGTACTTGATTGGAAATAAATGTTGTTTAAAATTGATGCACAAAACCTTCGTAAGATTCAAGCTCAATTTATGGGTGTTAATCGATAACAATTAAGCTCCTCGACTGAGTTTGTGTTGCTTTGCAAATGCTCTTTCACCAGTTCCATTGTCTGTTACATGATGATACCATTGATTTTTCCCTCAAAACAACACCACTAGTTTTAAAGTCTATGAAAAACTTTCGAATAGTAATGATTTCAATCGTAACTTTTCGTCAAAGTTCGAAATGATTAACCAAGAGTGAGTCGGCGGATGAAAACAAGAATAACACTTAAAAATTATTTTGTAACCATAAACAGTCTTTCTAAGCATAATTATTCGTTCAAGTATTTTTCCTGAAGAGCTTGATGCATGAGACCTAATTTTCAAAGGCTTTCGAGCCTCTTAAATTCTAATTTATACCACACCTAATACTTGGCAAATAGAGTTCACTCATAGGCCTTTCTTTCAAGGGCTTGTCATCATGGGACACGTTCAGCTGGAGCCCCAGCAGCACCAACTTCTCTCTCTCCTTCTGGGTGACGACAAAGAAGAAGAAGAAGAAAATGAATCGAAGAACAAGGAAGGAGGAGAAAAAGAAGTGAGACTGCTGAAGTTGTTTATTAACAGATAACCAAATTTAATACATTCTTGATCAATAATTATAGGAAATAGTTCCGTTTTGTTGCTTATAAAACTGAATAGGTATATTTTATATTCAAGGTCATTTATAAACTTATTCTAAATGTAGTGTGCGTAGTGCTAACTGTTGAGATTATGTTTTAAGAAAATTGGTAGTTATACCCTTAAGTACATGCGCGAATAATAAGTTAATTCTTATGGTAAATGGATCAATATTTCAGTGCAGTTTGGGCTTCAATTAAATTAATCAGTGAGCAAAAGATAGATTAACGTGAACATATGCATTTTAATTCATGTCATATTTTAGTTCATGAGGTTAAATTACCATATGTTAAGAAAATAATAGGATACAACAAGGGCTAAAGAATTCAACTCGTAATTCTTTTCTTCCCAATTTTATCCTTTTGAACATTTTTCTGTCCCAGCAAAAAGTTTTTCCACTTTGCCCGGAGGAGTTTTTATCTTTCTATTAAACCAAAGTAATTCTCAATGTTCAGGCATTGCCTGAGAACACAGACGCAGGACCCAATCCAGAGGAGGAGCTGGATGATCTGCAGTACTGGGCTGAGGAGCTCTCCAAGGCTCCCCTGTACATGCTTCTCCTACAGTAAGAGCATCTTAATCAAGAACCGATTTGATTTTTCTTGAACTCACGGTAACTGTTCTTGAAAATTACAATCTCTCCGCTACTTATGTGTACAAGGACAATATTCATGATCACGTGCAAGTTAGGGATTTTAGTCGTTTTGTAGCACGATGCACGTGCTTGCCCTCAATATCTCAATTTGAAAGGATTATCTTAAATTGCAATGCGGTGAAACGTTGCCGAGTTCAATTTGTGATTACTTACGTATCGTTTACACGTAAAGAAGCATGCGTGCGAGGAAACTTGAATCGGAAATGTACATCGTGCGATCAGCTCTAAGCACTAGCTACGCACTAAAAATATTTTCTTTAGTGGGTGTTGCATATACTTTATATGGTCGCTTACCATTATTATTCAGCCACAACAACACAGAGTTACGGTCAAATAGTTTCAGCACAGTCCTTGAAAATACTTCGAATGAACAAAGCTCTCATTTTAAATCTTTTAGTGTTGTCCTTTCTGGACATACGATCCTTATCACAACATATCTTTAGAGTGATTTTAAAATAAGCATTCGGCTTACTGGATAAGGACTAAAAAGAAATGGTAAGCTTTCACTTTCAATGAACCGTATCAATGAAGAGCATCAAATGTGCAGCATAAAATTAGCTTTCCTAGTTGCGTTGTAAATAACTTGTAAAAATGGATCCAGTTTTTCATTGAACTTAAAAATAGTTCTAAGGAATATATCGATGATCTTATTTGTAAAGGAGTTCGCATTGTATGACTGAACAAATCTCACGCATGACGAAACTAAGATTACAACAAAAACTTGTTTTTCTATCATAAGTATGCTGGGCCAGGAGTGGCGCGGCAAACAGCCCAACAATAGATAGTGAAATGACCTGATGGTTAAGGCACTTATTAATAGATTTTTCATATCCCTTTGGCCAGGGTTGACGAGGGAGATGAAAATGATGACAAGGACAACAGAAGTGTGGTGGAGGTGTGGGAGGAATTACTTGGACCTACTGATCTCGAAGAAGCCAAGCTTAACAACCCTGATTGGTGCGTAATAACTAAAAAGAATAAGCATCGTACCTGTTGATTAAGAGCTGTGGGAAGCTATAATTGTGCGCTTCTAATGATTCTTACGATTTATTTCTACTGTAAAAATATGAAATGAAATGCACTTCATTATTTTCATTTCTAATACTTAACCTCTTTAAAAGGAAAATAAGATCTCCATGTTTTTTGAGCAATTTTTTCTTTGATCTTTCTTGATTTTTCAAATCCATAGGCAGAAATTGACTCAATAGCTGAGTGAAACCATAAATTACAAAATATGCAAGAATGCATCAATGGAGCCAAAAGAAATGGTGCAACTGTATGGCGCATCAACACAATACTTTGTCAAACTAATGAGATTTATTTGTTTGGTAATTTTAATCATTTTTATTTTTAGTTGTCAGTGTGTTATGTAGTTCGAAAGAAGTTAAAAACAATTTGATAATCTCTTAATCAGCGGAACGTTTTTACTGTGGAATTTATCCCTCTACAGCATGTCTTGCAGAATGAATGTGTCATGGAAGTACAAATAAGTATTTGAAGATAAAAATTATAAAATTTAATGTTGATGTAATCCATCATACGAAGGTAATTCAAAAAGCATGGGCAATGCTCCCATGACCAGAGTGCCAACAAGATAGAACATGTTCGAACATGTCATCCAGAAAGAGCATGATCTTGGCTATCTAACGGTTGCTAGCAATCAGTATTCGCCTGGAAACGAAGCAGTGAGGTGATAGTTGATAAAAGGTAGTTTTTTGCCCCATGGAACGTGAGGATTTTGAGATAAGAACCAACATAAATTTTTGAGTAAAGCTTGGTTGGAAAGGAACGGATAGCATTCGAGCTTTGCAGAACGTTTATGGGGATCATGTTCCGAAGAAAACTTGCGTTTACGAATG
The DNA here is from genome assembly GCA_006783055.1 of Trinorchestia longiramus. Lineage (NCBI taxonomy): Eukaryota > Metazoa > Arthropoda > Malacostraca > Amphipoda > Talitridae > Trinorchestia > Trinorchestia longiramus. The sequence continues at coordinate 193,524 of VCRD01000503.1, forward strand.
TATGGAAAGATTTCTAGATGGTGGAGAAGCTGTTGCAGATCATGAGGGTCGTGGACGACCAACAACCTCGAAAATTTTTGAAAACGTAGATTCTGTTAGGAACCCGGTCGAAGAAGATAGGAAATTGACAGTTCATCAGATAGCTCAGACTATGGGCATATCGGTTGGTTCAGCTCATTCGATTCTGCATAACGATTTTGGCCTTAACAAGCTTTCGTCGCGATGGGCCCCAACAGCGTTGTGCCCAGATCAACTAAATCTTAGAAGTGAATTGTCAACGGCAATTTTGACCAAAATTGAAGCGAATGAAGACAACTTTTTCAGTCGAATCATCACTGGGGATGAAGTAAGATCCTGTAGTCAAAACAATGGCTTTCACACGGATCATCTGGCCCAATCAAATTCAAATCTGAGATGGTTGATTCAAAGGAGGATGGTTGATTCGAAGGAGGATGATTGATTGGAAGTAGGATGGTTGATTCAAAGGAGGATGGTCGAAAAACTGTCACAGGAGCCTATTATGTGAGAGTTTTGAGGAAAGTGAGAGCAAAATTAGCTAAAAAGCGTCCAGGGAAGCTCATTCATGGAATCCCCTTCCATCACGACAACGCCCCAGTGCATTCTTCACGCATTACAAAAGAAGTTTTGAGAGAATTTAGATGAGAATTGATGCCACATCCACGCTTTAGCCCAGACTACACGTAGGCCCAGCTGACTTTTTTATTCCTATAACTCAAAGAATAGTTGAAAGGCGTCTATTTTAATAGCACTGATGAAGCAAAACACGCAGCAAAAACATGGCTCATAAAGGGGTCTGCAAATTTCTTCAAAAATGGTCTTAAAGGAAGGAGGCACCGCCTGGAGAAGTGCATCGACTTTGATGGAGGTTATGTTGAAAAATTGATCCATTGTACAGAAAATTAATAAAGAATTACAAAATTCCACGTATATTTTGAATGCCCTTCGTATATTCCTAATAATATCTAATAACTCTTTGCAACTATTTTGTAAAGATTCTGGAGTCTCGAATTGGAGAAGAAGATATACTTTTTAAACTTTTTAAAGCAAATTCCTCCGATAATTTCAATTTGTCAATATTATCACTATCACTGAAACTCCCGCACCAGAATATTAACAACAATTATTCCTATTTCAATGATTGTAAGACTGTTCTCGTAAATTTTTAATTTTTTGGTAGCTTGGTGGCAGAATTCGGGGACGAAGAACATGTGGTGCCGGCGTGGCTTCCACGGCAGCGGTGTCTGCAAGAACGCATCACGGCCTTTGCCTTCCCGGCCCTTGTGAACTGCGACGCCCCCAAGCTCCTTCTGCTTCCTGACGGAGACCATCAAAATGTAATACACAGGCCAATTTGAATTTATTTTACTTGATTTGCACTTATAAATTTGGCTTGTATACTCAGCTATAGCACTCCTTCACTCTGTGTTGCTGCAATGGGATAATAGATGCAAAGATAATTCTTCTTCCTCTGCACAGTAGAGATATTGTTTCTTTGTGCAATCCAAATTGCTATACGTTTGACTATTTGACTACAAATTATAGACCTATTGCTCTGGCTGACAGAGTAAGATTTTTGTGGAATCCTAAATGAAAGAATAAAACATGTGGTAGGAGAATAAAGAATAATAGGGGAAGAACAGAATAGTTTTAGGAGCGATAGACGTGGTGAAGATAATTTGTTTGTGGTTAGTGAAATAGTGAAAGCTCTATTTTGCATTTTTGGATATTGAGAAGGCGTATGATAGAGTAGACCGTAGGAGGTTGCTAGACATGCTAGGAAAAATTAGTTTTAGTGAGAAGATAGTGAACATTGTGAAAATTTGTATGAGAATACATGTGCAGTATACCGGCTAGGAGATTTAGTGACGGGACAGGTGAGGAGTGTAAGGGGAGTGAGACAGAGTTGTCCCCTGTCTCCCTTACTGTTTGGCCTCTATACAGAAGAACTAGCTGTCCGCCTGAGAATGAGTGGTTCTACATTGAAAGTTGAAGAGGAGCAACTGAGTTATTTGCTGTATACTGATGACATAGTTGTGGTTTGTGAATCAGAACAGGATCTGCAAAAGATGTTGGAGATTGTGGATGGATACAGTAGAGATTTCAATGTGAAATTTGGAGGAGATAAAAGTAAAGTCATGGTTTTAAATGGTGATGAGACTGACAGAGATAGAGTGGAATATTGGAGAAGATAAGATAGGCAAAACTAAGGAATGTAAGTACCTGGAATGTATGGTGAGTGAAGATGGCTGTGCAAGAGCAAAAGGTGAGAAAGTGGTAAACGCTATGCTGTAGTGGGGAAGACTAAGCAGTGTGGCCAAATATAGAGCAAATAAGAATGAATGTATCAGAGGAATTTGGAAGTATTGCGGTACCTAGCATAATGTTTGGCATGAATATTATGGCATAGAATGGAGGAGACCTAGAAAAGTTGGAGGTGCTGCAGAATAGGGTAGGGGTTTGGCATTAGGCGCCCCAAAATGGACGGCTGTAGAAGCTATTAAAGAGGATCTAGTGTGGAGTGTGTTTTCTGAAAGAATGGTAAAGGCCGTATTGAAATTATAAGGTGAGAATTGAGCGAATGGAGAATAAAAGGCGGGTTAAACAAATCTTTGAACAAAATCTAAGTGAAAGTCTTCGGGAAAAAATTTGCTGGGGGCATGCAAGAAAACTGAAGATTCAGAAGACTGTTTGTGTTAGAATTGGAAGACCTATGGACGATTGATTATTGAGAGGTCATGGAGGTAAAGGAATGGAGTGAGATTGCAATGAGTAGGAGAAAGAAATTGAAAAACTAACAAAAGAGTATGGTCCGAACAAATGGAAGAGTAGCATGAATGGGAAAACTACTTTAATTTGGTATGCTAGTAGGAATGTACCAAGGTTTGAAATATTTTAGGATAGAAGTTTTGGCAGCCAACTCTTGTTTGCCGTCAGATGTAAGGCTTTCAGTGTAAATAGACGTACATGGAGGTGGAATGAAGGGAATACAAGGTTATGTCTGCAGTGTAACAAAGGAGTAAAAGAAAAAGTTGAATATCTAGTCTTAGAATGTAGTAAATATTAACATGAGCGAGAGAGCCTTATGGATGTGGTCCAAGACCAGTATGGAGAAAACAAGTGGAATGCAAGGTGTGTTGAAGGGGACTCTGGTATGGGATATCTTGTGGGGCTGGATGAGGAGTGTAATAAGACGGTTGTGGATGAAATGAAGTATTTCTTGGCGCATGCGTGGGTTAAGCGAGATTGACGTTGATTGGTGTTCTTTTAAATGTGGCTACCTGTAGAGCATTACGTGTGTGTGTTAAGGGAATTAGAATCCGTTACAAAGGCCCCAGCCAAACGTTGGCCCTAAATCTAGGTCAGAGGTCACCAAACTTTTTTCACAGTGGGCCGGATAACTGAAAGAATGACGAGCGCGGGCCGCATAATCATTCTGTTCAATACTTGCAAGCCAGAACGAAAGCTCTGGGAAAAAAGACGAAAAACTAAGTTAAAAAAAAGACGTCAGTTCAACGTCGATGGGCATGGTGAACTGACGTCGCGGGCCGGATTCGGCCCGCGGGCCGTAGTTTGGTGACCCCTGATCTAGGTCTAAGTCTAAGTCTATATTCTCCGTCCTTTCCTTTCGTTGTGGGGAAATATCTGGTACTTAATTTTACCATACTTATAATACTTCGTAAGCTCATGAAAGCTTTCGACACAAGAATTCTAACAGTGAGATACGTGAAGCCTTTAGAACATTAAAGTTTGACGAACAACCTTACTGAGCTAATTCTGCATGTACAAAATGTCATACCCGCTTCATTTCGTTTCCTCATTTTTGCATGCCGTACTTGTCAGGCATTTGTCTTCTCATCTCATGTGCCAATGTTAGCAAATATCTTGTATTAATAGCAGATATGAAAAATAATTTTTATCTACAGTAACTCCACTTCGCCTCTATCGGTATTTCAATCTTGATAACTATCGACATGTTTACCTTCCTTTCTCATTCATCGTTTTTCTTTGAAATCTAATTTTCGATTTTATCAAATGCGATCAAGTTCTTAGTTAACTACTGCAATAATTTAAATTTCATAGATCGGAAGTTGATAGGAAATAAAATGTGTCTTGCTTTGTGCTTGTTTATCAGTTTATTGTTCTTTAAAAACTTCAATCATTTTTTGTTGCAAACACAGCGCAAGTCCTGCAATTTGATATTCATTATTGGAAACAACCACCGTGAAAATATAAACCTATTACTAGAATGAATGAGAATGCAGGACACCCTTGAAAATTGTAGGTACGCTTATTTCCAGGTGCTGGAACGCCTGCACACAGCCGGCGTCGAAGTTCTGGCGCACGCTCAGTCGTGTCTCACACCAATCATCATGGCCGCCCTCAACCCTGCCGCGTCTTCCCCCTCCATCAACGATTATTTAGGGTATTATGGTGCAAAAAACAATTACTTTAGGACTATTAAGTGGAATTATTCATAATTAAGCTCTCATTGACACATCTCTACAAACATTAAAAATGAAAGTATAGGCTGCTATAAATTTCTGTCCAGGAAGCCAGTGTTCGCTGCAGTTATTTCTGCAGAAAGCGTCCCTAAGGTTTCTTCAGATCTCGGAGTACTACACCTCACGGCATCTCCTTCGATGCTCAGGCCAGACTCACCCGACGGAGGTGCGTTATGGATACATGAGGTTAACTGTTTTATTCTCAGAGGTCATCCAAAAGTAGGCCTTTGCGGTCATACAGAGTAATGGTCTTGAAACTTTTATCCGCCGCGACCCCCTTTAAAAGATTTTATTTTTGTACGGCCCCTTTATCTTTAGCAAAATAAAGAATAAAATATAAATATAGCAGAAAAATATAATGTTAAAAAGAAGTCGGTTCTACTGTTAATTATTTTTCGTAAAAAATATAGATTTTATCCTGAAATAATATTATGACAAATTAGAAAAGTACGATCATACATTTCGCGACCCAATTTAAATGGTCGCGCGACCCACCTATGCGTCGCGACCCACACTATGAAGAGCACTGATATAGAGAATGGTTAAAGGACAGGTGAATAATTATGAAGAGCTACAAAGGCCAAATAATTTTAAAAGTACGTTATTGATACCATAAGAACTTTTTTCCATGTGCTATTGTTCATTAATTTTTGTGAATATGTGTTCTCATTCTGTTTTCGATAGATCAGGGTTTTTTTATACAAATTACCCTACAGAAAATTCCAGTAACGCACCAGGAGGAACTTCTCAAGCTCCATCTCGACCAGTGTCCCCTCGCAAGAAAGCAGACAGTGCAAGAGCTGTCGTGGACGGAGAAGAAAGCCAAACTCCAAGGATGCCTACGGCTAACGAGATTGCTCTATTCTTTCCAGATCTGTCTCCTGATATACTCATGCCTCGTGAAAATTATTCGCAAGATGATCCACAAACTCAAATGCAGATAGAGCAAAGTAAGGAAACTAAAGCTTAAAAATGATTAATCACTCATAAGCTCATTTGGTTATTAATATAGCTTTTCAAAAAACGACACGAAAATAAATTTGAGGCGTCTGCACAATAATAACGATAAGTAAATAGGGTTTCATACGATACTTTGAACCATCAAGCCACTTTACGGCCATGCAAGTATTTCTTCACATAAGCTGGGTGCGAGATTAAATTGCATTTTCCAAATGTACTGAAACTACAACGATGAACAGAATTATCTTTGACTAAGTTTGGTGCGACGACGTGGCAAGTTCTCTACTTCATCCTTAATGGTGCAATGAAATTCACAAGCGATTATGACAACTTCAGTGACGTCATGATAGGGAAACGGCAGGGAGTTTTCACCGGTCTTATTGTGTATCCTTTGGTTGAGTGAGGTTATAAAAGTTGGAGTTATGAAAACCGCTTACAGTCGGGAAAGCGCTATTTGTCGTGTCGAATTGCTTTCTTGGGAGCTTAAATTTAGTAGAGTAGATTCAGTGGTCAGTCCATATGGAGTGGTTCGTCAGTGTTACGGTCTTGAAGCCACTAGAATCTTTGTGTTGTGTGCTATGTTGTAACTCCAAGTTCAGTTAGTTAAATTAAAAATCTTTTAACTATGATAAATGATGAAGCCTTCGTTATCAAACGATAAAAGTATGTATATTAATTTATCTTGAATATTTACGTTAAATTTCATTACCAATCGCAGTGCAACGTGCTGTGCATGATACAGTTTGCTAAAATGCTAGTGTTTCTGTTGTCCATATCTGTTTCAATCCTCAGACTTTTCTTAGTTATGAGCGAACCTTGCCTTGATCGCCGTCTTACTTTTGCTCTTGGTTTTGGCCTGGATCACTGTAATTCAATTTGATGGACTCGACTCTAGGCCGCTTTATAATACAAATGCTCACACTATATTCCTTGTTATGTGCGTAAAAAGAAGGGAAGGAGGGGAGGGGCGTCTGCACATCCTGTCTGAATCCGGTTTTGTGGTTTCATGTGTAATTGAAACCCACCCTTCTCGAAACAAGACAAACCAGCCGTGACCTCGAACACACAACCTCTATTGAGCAGCCCAGTAAACTTAAGCTTTTATAACAACTGAATCTACCTAGCTTAATATTTCTACGAGTGTAATCCAACACGACAACAATAATGGAATTTCACAACAGCGTGAGCTTCTCGAAGCTCTACCATACAAAGTTCACCCAACTACCGCACTGCCGACATCACCCTCAGTGTCTCGTGGAAGTGCAGGCCTCTCGGACTAGAGTTGTAAGATAAAGATAAATACATTATGGTGCAATCTTGTTTCTCATTTAACTCTTGATTTTTGTTAGCAATAAATGTCTAAAGAACGAAGGTCGGCTTATCTCTCTTCATTAATTATATACTACCTGGGCAAAAAACACCTGCACTTAAAGGTCCATCGAGAGTGGCAATTAAGTGCGGGAGTGGTGATTAAGTAGAAAATTGTATAATATACTGTAGTACCGCGATGGAACCTCATTTTTAGTCGAAGTACGTTATTACAAAGCACTACCTGGGCTGGGACCTGCTGTTGCAGATCGCCTGCTTATTGGTCAACTAGTGTGTCAGCTTGACCTATGCTATAGTGATACAACGGAGCCTCATGCTTGATGTCGTGTAGTTTTACAATGCACTGCATATCAGCACCTAGGGCTCCCATTTGACTCTCAACGGAAACATCGCTAGCAGCGAGCTAAATTACGTGCCGTGACTTTTATTAAGTGCTCAAAATTTATTGCTATATTTTAACGCATACAACTGTATCTCATCATTCTGCTATGTTTTTTGTCGTAATGTAATTTTGTTAGTTCAAAATTATTTATTCTGCGTCGTATGCGAAGGTTTTGGACTGATATTCAGTTCCCAGGTACATTTTCAGATACACACTCAGTGATACTCTTACTTTTAACTTTTGGCTTTGGTCTGGATCTGGCTCCTCAATCAAGTCCTGGCTTCTGTGGTAAATGAATACTCAACGAGCAAAGACCGGCTCATCTCTCGTCCCATAATATAAATAATTGGAAGAAACAAAAACTATCTCATTCGAAAGTAGAGACTGTAAAACGATCTACCCTTAAATCTCCATGTCACAACTACCAATTAAATCTCCTCACTTAACATTCAAAATAAATTGTATTCAAAACGTTCACGCGAAAATAGTTGTTAAAAATTGTACGGGAATGTATTTTTTTATCTAGGACATGGAGCCTACTAGTGCATTTTAAAGTTTTTGTGTACTATGCGTGACAATTGTACATGTATGTATTAACTATAAATTAATTCTTTTTAATCCCTGTGATTTGGCAGCCACCGTGGTCGAGTGGTCTGCGGCCTGTGTTTGGTATCAGGTCTCTGCTTCGGGCAGACAGACCGTGGGTTCGAAACCCGGCAATGAATACGAGCTGTTTCTCGTTTCGCGCCGTGAGCTTGCACTTATCGGTAAGCCCTCAACTCCCCGCACATGGACACATCCCAGGATCGTCGCATGGAGCTCACCATCATCCTTACTCTAAAAATGTTAACCTTAAGAATTTGAAAAACCAATGTACTAATGTCTATGTACTGTGTACTTGATTGGAAATAAAGTTGTTTGTTTGTTTGATCCCATTTGCTCAGATGGATTTCTGACAGTTCTCTCACTGAAAACGGATCCGGAATCCATAGTGTACATAACAAAGATAAAAATTAGTGCTTTCACTTTCTTCTTACAGTACTTAGATATACGTAGCATAGAAATCTTAATAGCAATGTCTCGTTCAAAATTATTTAAACTTGTTATATTAGGAGCCCCAGGTTCTGGCAAAGGAACCATATCATCGCGAATTGTTCGGGACTTTGGTCTGAAACATTTATCAGTTGGTGATTTGCTGAGAAATCAAGTAATGAAAAAAACTGGTATGTTTTTTGAAATGACGTTGAATTTATTTCCAAAAAATACGTTGTTGTGTAAAAACATAGTTTAATTGATTTAAAATTTAGTATGTGCAGTTCTTACCTAATTAATTGTATACCAGCCTAATATGTTAAAAGGATTAATAACCTTGAAATTTTCCAGAAATGCTACAAAACATTTCCACTTAATAAAGAAGGCAATAAATGTTTGTATGCCTTTAAAATTTTTTCATGTTACTTTTTTATAGATTGTGAAGATATTAATTCATCTCCTACTCCCTTAAGTTTTGTAACTAGATCCCCAATTTGAATTTTAGTAAATTGGTTGCTTGCTTTTCTTACATGATTTACTAGTATTTTTATCATAAAATGTTTGAAGGATCATGATGGTTTTATATATGATTTAAAATCTAAAAGCCTTAACAAAATGAATAAAAAAGTGTGTAGTAATAGAGAAATATTCAGTTTATGGAACACATAAATTACATGACTGTAGAGATAAAAATATTAGCATTATTTAATGTAATTTAATCTTTACTAATCTGTAGAGATCCTTTTGAACATTGTTTGAAGGTCCATTATTATTTTTTTTACAGAAAAATTTCTGTATTGAAGAATTTTGTGTAAATTTTACATAACTGCTAGTTTCTGGAAGGTATCTAATGAAGTAATAATATTTTATGTTAATTATTATCAAATATAGTTCTGTATAAATTAATAAATAATATTTGATAGTAAGTAATTATTATTATGTAATATTCTATGTCTATTAATTAAGCATTAAATACTTGAATAGACAATAAATTTGTTGATTATTAAGTATTACCTAATTAAGCTAAACTTAATAGGAGCTTAGATTAATTAGTTCTCAAGTTTCTCATGCATGGTTGTTAAATCAAAATATAACTGGATAATAAAAATATCAAAATATAAATATTGGACACATTTCCTAACTAGCTAAAAGATAATTGAATTTATTGTGTTGAAGTTTTAAGCTAAAAAAAGTACTTGGTTTTAAAATTTCCATGCTACATGTTGCTAGTTTTAAAGCATTGCTCTGCTGGAAGTTGTAGCAGAATAATAGATTAAATTTTTGACTTTATAGTTCTAAATTTATGTTGGCATTTCAGTACTGATTCATTGAAATTCATTTCCAGAACTTGGAGTGAAGGCACAGGAGTACATGTCAAGTGGAAGCTTGGTCCCTGACAACATTGTTGTTGGACTTGTAAGTGGAGAACTGAAGCTGCTGTCAGGTGTGGAAACTGGATGGCTCCTCGATGGATTCCCTCGCACCAAGCCTCAGGCTGAAGCTCTTCAGTTAGAACATCAGGTAGGGCATTAGTGCCTAATTTTTAGTTATGATGTGTTAATAGAGGTAATTCCTTTGCTTTTGATAAAATTGTTAGTGAAATTAGGATTTGAACACAAATGTTCTGTCATAATCTTTTTTCAGTTTCCTGTAACTGATAAAGCCAAGTTATTCTAAGTAGAGTATGAAATTTTGACATATATTTTTAACAAGTCAATTGATTTGTTGTGATAGGTATGCATCTATACCATTTCCTGATTTTACAATTTGATGTTAAGATTTCAGTACTGTTTTTCTAACAGCTGGACACAGTGGTCAGTCTGGAGGTGCCCCATGATGTCATCATTGACAGGATCAAAGGGCGTTGGGTGCACATTCCTTCTGGCCGAGTTTACAACACTGATTTCAACCCTCCAAAGAAACCTGTTAGTTGACATGTACCTCAAATTCTATGAAAATATGTTTGCAAAAAATAACTTCACTATTTTTTGTGTATAATGCAGTATAAGTTTTTGAAAATAATAGTACAATAAAGTAGGATAAGAAATTGCTGATCTCTATGAAGAACTTATTCAGTCAATATAGTATGTGAAACCCAGCTTACTGTACCAAAGTATAATTATATGTGTTCAAACAATGTGTACATGCTGAAAATGCACTTTATTTATGTGGTTTTTATGAGAATATTTTGATTGTTCACTGCTTATTTATTTGTAGGCTTTTAATCTTCACAATGTGGAGGAATTTACTTAAAACCACATTTGCAAAAAGAATTCCAGCTGCATAGAGAATTCCATGGTGTGATATGGAGTTAGTTATCAATGTGCTTGTTTTAATAGTTCCTCAGGCAATGGTATTGTTATATTTTTAAAGACTAACATGGTTTACATTCAAGTAGCCATCAGAAATAATGAAGTTTAATGTAAGATAAATTTTATAATATTTGTGTTATCCACACATTAGTACAGTACTTTTCTTCTGAAATTTGTGCTTCTCTAGGGTGGCACACATAGTAAGAATTTCACACTAGTAAGCAGTTCTAAATCAGCATCAACTACATTAAACTTTATACCAAATTATGTTAGAGTTTTCATAGTCTTTGCCTTTGCATCTAAGAATATGAAAATGCTAAAACCTTCTTCCGTTGCCTTTTCCTCACATGATATTCATGAAGTGACTCATGAGCATTGATAACCAATTCCTATAATGCTTAATATTGATGGTTTGACAGCATGCATATAACTATTGATAGCTCAGATGCTCCTATTGCTTATACTTACAAGCATGATGTGTGGTAAGCAATATGACAAGCAGCATATTGATCATCTGTGTTGCTGGTTAGCAACTCATTTGCTGACCAGCCTCTTGAACTTCAGAGTCTTATTTTGTAACTGATGCAGGGCATTGATGATGTGACTGGAGAACAACTGAGCCAACGACAAGATGATCAGCCAGAGGCAGTGCAGCAGCGTCTTCAGACTTACGATAAGAACACCGAGCCTCTAATTCAGTACTACAAGAAACTCGGTATTCTCAAGCAGTTTCATGGCACGGAGAGCAATAAAATATGGCCTTTTGTTAAAGAGCACATTGCTACCTTTATTGAGTGTAAGCAGTGAGTCTGCAGCTATTGTCCTTTGTGCCTTCAAATGCAGTTATCCTTGGAGCAATGTTGTGTTTTTTGCGACTAGTACATAACTGTTATTTACAAGAACTTTAGCATTCGTTCATGGTCCCATGTCAACGTGTGCATAGCTATTCTATCTGTTATTTCTCCCAGTTGCTTATAACTTAACGACTCATCATACGTTTCCTTTCTTTCGTTATTGATACGATCTTTTTATTACGCAGGTAGTTAAGATAATTTATATATTCGTGAGAAATACAAGAATAGTGTGGGCGATATTTTTGTACCGTTTTTTACAGCAGAAAATATTACGTGGCTGTGTGCAACTGTACTTTTATTAATAGTGTGAAGATCATGTAGAGTACTTGGATAATAGAGTAGTTATAATTAATAGTTTATATATAATGTTTATGTCTCTGCGTATTCATAAGCACGCTGATATACTGCCAAAATAGTTAAATTATATATATTACCGTGACAGGACAGCACGGCTGAGCTCTTACTCAACAGTCAACTTAAGAGTTGTAGTGTTGCTTGACAGTCAACCTAACAGTGATGCTGCTACTCAACAGTCAACGTAATGCATGTATGAGATGTTGAGGTAGGCAGACAGTAGAAGTGTTGTAGTGAGTCCTGACCCACATACTGGAGAGCACTCGGTTTGCTGGGTGTGTCTTAAGGTGGTCAGTGCCGAATCAGTAGCGCTCCTTGCGAGAAACTAGTGACTTTTTCCATTTTTAAGAATTTTATATATTGTCTTTTTGATTCTTATGAAGGAGACGTTGAATGATGCGTCATGCTGAAGACTTTCTAAAAGAAGGTTTTACTTTTTGTTTCCCATTTCTTCCTTAATAGCTTTGCCACGAGTTGTTATCGATAGTTCTAAAGCTTTATGTACGACCGACCATGTGTAATCTTAATGCATAACGGAACATCTCTATACTCACCCTTTCCTCCTCATATCCATTGACTATTTGTTTACGTTGCAGTGTATTAGTGACCTCAGTCATACATCTATAAATGAGGCACTGACTTGGTGCAGCTGCTCCAGCATTTGTTTTTTATGGGGAACCTTCAGGAGTGACCTTGTCCGTGTTTTTGGTGTACATAAGCCGTGAAATGCTGTTCGTAGTGTCCCAAATTTGTGGTGGCGAATCGTTACAAAAAGGTTTTTATTTCTTTAATTTCACTTAAATTAGAGTTAGATTCCATTACAACTTGTACGTAAAACTGTATAAGTTTCAATGTTTCTTGTTATTGTGTAGTTTGATTACTATTTCCCGGTGAAACTAGTTAATTGTTTATTTATTCGTATGTGGGTTTTGTGTAGGATTTATTTACAGAGTTTAATTCCATGATATAAAATAGGCACTTGCTTCAAGCGTCAGAGATGCTCTTCTGATCTTTGCTAAGCCTGAACAGAATGATATTCGGAGTCCCAGCCATGGTACGCTAAATCTACCCTGTGGTGTGCCATATCGACCTTGTTGTAAGTAACCTTGGCCCTCTCTAGGTATTATGTGTGTATTAATCATGTTTGTACTCATAATTCTGTCTTATAACTTTGAGGCATCTTTACGTTGCTTTTGCAAATCTATAATCAGTGTTTCGAGTTGGAGGAGTTTTGTAGGTTTAATTTAAAGTTACATGAGCCTTGATTTTATCCATTTTTGTAGGGAATGATCTCGTCTTAGAGTGCTTTGTTTCTGAACTGGTTTCGTAAAAGGTTTTAAATCATTTTAATTTCCTTTTGTTGTCTATACCAGACTGTCTGTGGAGGAAGTGTGCTTCCATCCAGTTTTTCGCTACAGACAGAAAAAATTGAGTACTTGTCGGTTATTCAGTCGTGGTCATTTACCTTTTTTAAATCCCTTTCTAGATAGCAGAGAGAGCTAATCGGTGATTATATATATATTCCCTTCAGCACTGCTGAAATGTTTAACAGTTCTGGCATGTGTTTGTGTAGTTATGTAAGTTAGTGGCGCTGGTTGCATCACTCGTTTTACAGGGTTATCTTCTGAATAAATATCCTTCAGTGTCTCTCCCTGACCAAAATGAGAATTATTTAACAAGGTGAAGTTATCAACAATAATAATGGGCTGACAGTATGAAATTAGGACGGATATTCGTAGTATAGGGTTGACTTAAAATATTGTGGTAAAATCTCTAGTGTTCTAATTGTTTTATCCAGCTTCGGATGGTGTTCATTATTTAGGACGTCTCTGATGCTTCAAGCGCACTGGGGAATTAAGAGCTGCGATTCTTGGAGCTTGGAGGCACACTTACTTGAACAGCGAGAAACCAAGTCACGTTTCCTCTCTTCACTCCTAAGACTAGCTTCTTGCGCTCGAATATTTAGCAGTGGTCAAAATCTATATGAATATATTTCATTTTTCAAGCGTTGTGTACTTTGGGAATTGTCGAAGCCTTCAGTAAAACGTACAATATTTGGGGAGGATGATCACAGTGGCTTTCCAGTACCCTGCAGTGTAACTTACGATGTTGACTCCCAACCAACCCACACCAGAGGCCCTGACATACGAGTCTTATTGTTTAAATTATTAACGATTATTTAATATTCAAAGTCTTTCTTGTTTCTTAAGGGCAAATGTTTCTTAAGAGCAAATCGTTTCTACGTGGATATCAAGTCTAAAAATTAAACTATGAACATGCAGGTCGGGGAACATTTGTTGAATATGATAGTTGCAAAATATTTGTTCAGTTAACGACTTCTTGCATTTCAGTTAAACCACTGTGAAATATTTTATGATTCATGAGCAGAGTGGTAAAAAGTTACGTAAGAGGAGAGACGAACAACAAAAAAATCAATATTGCCACTTACGAAAACGATTCATTTATTCTGAATGAATCTGTTACTGCTGTAGTCAAGTGATCAGTGATACAAATATGCGTGTGCTACCAGGTCCCTGATTTCGAGGGTTCGCTTCCACATGTGTCCTTCAAAATTTCTCTGATTGTAACACAAGAACCAGAAACGCCTACTGACTGACTTGAAGTATTTGCTCAAACTTCCAGATCATCGCATCGTGTTTCTACGAACCTCCGTAAGTCAATAGATGGACGGACACTATCGTTGGAGGTATAATTATTAGTCTTTAGATTCTAACAATAAACACTTAAAATTCATTGTAGACTTCACATATATGAATGAAATACATTTTTTACTCTCTCATCGTTTTCTTTTTATGAATTTAATTATCTTTCGACTGACAGAGAAAACAAGATCATGAAAAAATGTGCGACGAACTCTTATAAAATTGAAGAAAATTATATGTATTGCCTTAAATTTTCAGAATGAAGTTAAATTTATCATTTTTATAGTTCCGATCTTGCCTGCTATAGTATCTTTTTAAACTTGCCTTCACTGCATGAAACAAGATGCATGGACGTTACCATGGCAACATAGCTCGTGGTTATTTTGGGTTTAAGGCTTAAGCTCTGTTGACAATGTCTGCAATAAGACAGCTTTTTCTACTACGAAATGATACACATTTAATAAAAATAGATCGTGTGGTTAATTGACGTAGATTCTTTTAAATTACAGGTTTGGCTTACATTTAAACGGAGCTAAAGTATATCAAAGCTTAAGGTATGAAATATTTTGAAATTTTGTTTAGCCTCGGCGAAATATGGATTATCGTCATGGATTTATGCCGGCAGAATGTTCTTCTTAAAGTTATATTCTGAAAACTAAATAAATGTTCTTTCTAAAGTTAAGACACTCCCAATTTTGAGATAATTCTAACACATTCGGAGTCTTTTGAATGTTCCAAGATGATAACAAAGTGACATGAGATTTGTGTAGTTTGCAGATGTATTACATTAAGGTAAACAATGAAACTTCTTTGTTTGTTAATTTGATTGTAAATAATTATTTAAATGTATTTAAATGTATAAACTAGGTTATAATAGTACTGTAGACATGCTGATAAACCATATACTGTAAAATTTTGGTGTTCTAAAAGTAAAATGAATGTACATTTCATGGTGTGTTTCAGAATATCCATATTTGTTTTTAATATTGTTCATTATTTCTTAAATAACCTGGGGACTAATTCTTAAATACTATCAGCTCAGATATTTTTAATGATTGTGAACATCCAAATGAACTTTATAAAACATTGTTATACATATCTATATCATATCTATACCGATATTTCTATTCTTATTTGCTTATTTTTTATAGTTTTTTATGTGTTCAACTAATTTTATTGTTGAAGAATATATAGGAAAAAGTATTTAATCTATGGCTGAAGGACTTAGATAGTTCATGTACCACACTCTTGTCATTGGTCCAAAGCTTGTAAATGTTTAGACCCCAGCTGACTTCTGAGATATGGGCAAAATTTATAATTAAATTACAGCTCATGTTTCACCAATTATCCATCAAGACAATGCATTTTTAAGTAGCATAGAGTTTTAAGCTAAGTTTTTGATCTGTAGATAGTTGATTAAAAATTATAGTTGATGATAAATGAAGATATCATACATGAGAGAAACACTTCTTGTAAAAATATAGTAGCATATACATGTTGGTGTTTAAATTCAGGTTCAAATGTAAAGTTAGGTAATATTATAATATTTTAGCATATAAAAATAGAAAAGATGTTGAAGATAAAACAAAAATTGATTTGGATAAAATTATAAAATAATGCTTGAAAGTAAATTTAATAAAATAAGTTTCAAATGCACAATGATAATGATACATTGTGATGTATTATTGTGTCAGGGCTTCTAATATAACCTTCATGTGGTCTTAATGGAGTTATATTTTTCTAAATTTACTTAAAAAAGGTATTAGATTCTTAATTATATACTAATAGTTTTATATTTTGTTAAGATTTGAACTGAAAAACTTAGTGGCTGATACTAGGGCATTGTGAGTGCATGTACCATGCTCTACCAAATAAAATAATAATTTTTAATTTTTTTAATTTGTACTAATATTAACAAAAAGATTGAAGTTTTTAAGTTATGGAAGAAAAATCATGCACTGTAGTCAACATCGCTGAAAAAGGTTATCATTGATGCATTCTCTACACTTTAACTGACTTTCAGATATAATTTAAACTAATTTGAAAAGATTGGCCTGATCTCATGGTCTGAACTGAAATTTGATTCCTGATCATGGTTCTTGGCTTCTATGCATAATGTAAAGGTTACTTTATGTGTCAATAAACATCAATTTGTGTTCAGAATTAAAGTTACAAGATTTCCAGTGATGTTATTTGCCAACATTTATTATATTTATTACATTTATTATATATTTATATTTGCCAACATTTGGCTATTCTGGATCATAATACAGTGTTCTATTTTCAAGTTCCTACACATATTTTGTTATCTTCTGTCTTCAAACAAATTTATATAAATATTAATTGTTATGTTCTCTGTCACTATTCAAGTTTGATTGTTTATCTGTGCAGACATTGTCTTATTGTGTCTGATAACACATTAACTCCAACAAAGATGATGGTGAGTTCCTAAGCTTTTGAGTGATCTCATGACATACTAATGATGAAAATATTCATAAGAAAATAAGTTCACCTCAATAATTACTTATGTATGTGAATGATGTTTAGCAGTTATGTAGGTCACATGGTTTTATTTTGGTAATTTTTTGCAGCTAAAATATATATGAAATATCTTGGGTTGCATATTTGAATTTTTTATCAATTTTTCTTATAATGATGGCAAATTTTTGTAAATTAGTGGACTGTAGTTTATATGTAGAAAATAATGTTTGAAACTAATTATAGGTTTATCAATTTTTAAGAAGTTACATGTAATAAGTTACATGTTTTGTAATTCATAGGGGACAATCAACTACGAAGCAATGAAACTGTGGCAAACTATTATTTGTCACCATAACAAAAATAACAGAATATATTTTCTTTTGCCTGCTGTACACTTTTCAATAATTTTCTTAATGCTAAAAATTAATTTTATTAGTGTTCTTTTGGCAGGGGGTTTGGTAGGTGTAATAAGATTTAAATATTCTGGTGTGTTACATTCTGTAAAACTGAGCTAATATTACTGAATAGAATATGGTAAAAAAAGTCAATGTAAGGATATCACAAATGTTGAGAAGTTTGAAGTGATTTTTTTGCATGAATGTTTATGAAAAATTCATGTCAATACACTAACACATGCCAGATTAATCTGCTGTTTTGTACAGTAAGATCTACATCGGAAATCAATACTTCATTTATTTCTAGCTAATTTGTTAAATATATGTACACAGTTTTAATCTACGTAAAATTTTTAGATAACATTTTGAAGGAAGTATGTTGTATTCTATTAGCTGTAGAGCAGGTCATGAAAGCTAACAAATGAAACTAAACATGGAACTTGAAGTATTCGGTTGTTTAAGATCAAAGATGACCTGACTGTAAATATACCTCAGTACTCATTTGTTTGAAATTGAAAAAGCTCAAAATTTTCAGATTTAATTTGGAAGCACTATTTTGTTCAGAAATTAGATATTAGTGTGCTGAGTGTGCATTTATTTAATTTACAATACATTGTGAGTAGGATTTTTAAATTTTATTATTATTAATATCTACAAGCTAATTTTTAAATTATGATAAAATATGACTGATAGCAAATAGCTTTTGTACAATTAACTATGTACATGTTGCTTTTTCAGAATTGGCGTCGGCTGCTGAGCCCAAACCCATACATCAAGCGTTACTTGTACCCTCTATTGCGGGTTTCAACCGAGGCTGAGCTGGTCCAGTACATGACTTTTGGTGTACTGATTTATGCATTTATTGTACTTCTAATGCCAATGGTAATAACAGAATTTGATTTATCGAACACAAAGATTCTATCTTTAGAATGTGATATTGTTTATAAATTCTAGATTTATTATTATGTAGGACCTGATTACCATCAAATGTGTGTTACTGAAATTGATGGTTCTTTTTTATGGTGCATGGCTAGTAGTAATTATGATAACCCATGGAAAATTTCCATGAATTCATATTTTGAACTGACAGATTCTATATTTTACAAAAACATGCTCCTATCAAGTGTAATTTTGGTTTAACTACTTTGCAGATTTTTTCAAAATTTTCAACCTGCTTTGATTATCTTTTCAGTTTCTATTCTATGATATAATGAATCTGGAACTCGCATTCATTTGATGTTAAACTGATGGTGAAATTGATTGTTCTGAAATCAGCTGGAAGTGCATTGGTTTGAGAGGTAACACTGCTAGACTCTCAGTTGCATAGCAGGAGCTGCAGAGCAAGAATCATGCAACTGTAGGAGCATGACTGTGACATGCTTTACTAAGATTTCATCAGAAATATTGGGTTAGTGTATGAAGCTCTACCAATTCTCTCATCCACTCACTTTTATATTCCTGTAAAAAAGCTAGTGAATCATTCAATTGTTTATTTTGTCATGTGTCATCTACACTCCATTGACTGTTATAAAATAGTATGAAATATTTAGATTTGAATCCAAGGTTTTGTTTCTGTTATATTTGCTTCTCTGAATAGAACTTGACATGTCACAAAATTATTTCTTTCACTATGAAAACCTCAATCTGGTCATGGCTCCATCAACTGCCATTACCTGAACTCCACATAAATTTGCTGTGCATGCATTGTATCTAAGAATGTGCTGTCTTGATGGACCTAATCTATTATAATGCAATAGCGTATGTAAATATTTTAGAATTTCATTCTAAAGCAGCTTGTTTATAGATCACTTATTACATGAATAATTTGATTTGAAATTCATTGCAACATTTCTGATTGTATTTACATGTTTTGTGCAAAAAATCATGCACAGGGAAGTATATTAGAAACAGCAGATGAGTTAATGAAATTGTTAAATCAGTTTATGGTTTTGATGGTCGTGGAGTGAAAACTTTCCTTGAGGATAAATAGACTAGTACCTTTGTGCTACGGACCTCTCTTCTGCACATCTCGTATGCAGCAAACATAATCTGAAGCAGCCGAATCAATTTGAAAGTCCCGTTTTTGTTTTGTTCGAATTATAAGTTCCCATATTATAAGTTTCCATAAGTTCCCCGAAATATAAGGTCCTGTCTGGAGAAAAAGAGTGAATTCAAAAGTTTGAGTTGATAAAAAATTTAAAAGTGATGCGTCTTGTGACGTGAGTGTGTGAGTATTATGGTAAAAAAACAGTTTCAGTTATTCGTAGGACAAAACTTAAACTTTTCGATTATGCGATGAAGTAATCTGCTGATGGATATTGAAGTAAGTCTAGTTTTGCAGCGCCCAGCAAACGTATCATGGTTAGTAACGTGAGTTAACCTTTGTATCTGTACCTAGGGACAATCTGCTTTGACAGGGCGATGTCCCCCCATTAATCTTTACTACCGAAGTATGAAAGTAAATTCTATACCGAAGTACCTTTTTTGTGTTTGTTTTCAATGTTTTCACTTTTACTGCCTGGCGTTCATGGATAAATCGTTTAGCAAGCATGAAGGCACAAACCATTTGCTTATGCTAGTCGTGTTTTTGTTAGCGTACGTTGGTAAAAGAGTCATTTAATAATAGATAATCAAGAAAACGATTGAGGTCATGTATCTTTGAAAGTTAAGCATTTCCTACTGTGCGGTCTTGCATATTGCATTAACCCGAACTTTTTTGCACGATTAATGTGTGCCAACAGCGCGTAATTTCTTTCCCCTTAGATAGGGTTAATCTAAATGATCTTTTATTAAACCGCAACAGCGCATACTTCCTTCTTAAATAGGGTTGAAGTAAATGTGACCTTCTCATGAAACGCTTTAATTAAATAAAACTGATACAAACAATCCGTCCTCATGAAGTGTTTCAATTGAATAAGGTTGATGTAAATGATCTCTCACGTAGCGCTTCGATTAGACACAACTGATGTTAAGAATCCCTCTTAATTGAACTGTTTAATGTGACTTAATTGGTCAGGCGGCACCTTACGGCCGGTACCGCAGTAACCGCTACGGGTTTGGAGTACCGGCCAGACTGGCATGGTGTGTACAGGAGAGTCCTGCTTTCATTGTGCCGCTCTTGATGGTAATCACCACTCGCCGGTCTACTTACACCGCCATCACCAACCAAATATGTATGGGCCTCTTCATCATCCATTACTTCCAAAGGTAATTTAGGTGTATCAGGATTTTATAGCTTATTTAATCCCTTATGTATTGCCGTGCGATAGTCGTTATTGTTGTCGTTCCCCAACTCCTGTCAGCTCGTGCGATAGTTGTTATTGTTGTCGTTCCCCAACTCCTGTCAGCTCGTGCGATAGTTGTTATTGTTGTCGTTCCATAATCCCTGTCAGCTCGTGTGATAGTTGTTTTAGGACTTACCGCTAAGTTTTGTAGAAATCGGTAGTGCATTGCTCCACAATATAGAGTTTGAAGTTCTTTTAAAGACAGAAATGTTAGCCTATATTATACACGTTTTCAATTATGTGAATATTTACGGTCATTGTTTATTCACAATGTTGTAATTATACGGTTTATCGTAGTAAATGTTTTCGCTATGCTTCCGTGTTGCTTCCAAGCTTGTTATGGATTTTCGTTGTAGTGTTCTATTGTACAGACTTGTTCATTTTCTCAGTATTGTTGAGGTGTGTAAGCTCATTTAAATAATTTGAGCTTATTTATTTTGATGTTTTTATTTTCTTACAGATCCTTTGTTTACTCTTTGCTGGTACAAACGAAGAACAAAGTGCCTTTCATGCCGTGTGTTTCTGCGTTCCTCACCTGCCTGTTCTTTGGGATTCTCCAAAGTGTCTATTTTGTGAACTTCTACAAATACGACGATTCAGTTTGGCTCAGAAAGCCTTATTTTTGGATTGGTGAGTGGAGTTTGAAAGAGCGACGTTTGGAAATCTGTTCAAACAGATGTCCAACGAAACTTGATATGTTTGAGGATTAGTTTTGACAAATTGGTGGTTTGATTATTAGCATTAACTATCGTAATTTTTAAATTTTGACCGATGTTCAAGTATACCATTTAATTGCAATCTAAATTAACTTTTTTATTATTTTCTTGTTCTTTAAATTTCAGTTGCAGTACAACTTAAGCCTTTGTTACGTTCATCAATGATCAGCTTGCTAGGATTTAACTTGTTTACACTATAATTTTTGCATTCAGATTGAGACTGATCTTTGAAACGCAGTTGTATTCTTCTGCCTTTCTGTGTTACATGTTTTCTAGGTTCTGTAATTGCTCTGTGTTTTTTCTTATTAAGGTTTTTATTTTGGCTCATATCCACGCCAACTAAACTATTTTCTGAGTGGTGAAAAGCTTTGGTCTGCCTGACTCTGAGTGTACGTAAAATACTTTGAGTGTACTTTCAAAGACTACGCAGCAGAAGAGTAAGAATTTTTTCTTACTCTATATCTTCATTTACATCATAATCCTCTTACTTTCATGCGATTTTAGTGGCTGAGTCAGTCGCTGGTAATGAGCTCATTTTACACTGTACTCCTTGTCGTTACGAGGGAATATCATTTACCTATGACCACAAGTTCAGTAGCTTTAACTGTCTGCTTTAATTGTGAACTTTCTTTTTGGCAGGTCTCATTTATCATCGTTTTTTAACGTTTAATGCGTGTTAACTATTTCGATTCGAGTTTTGCTCTCTATTGGGACATACATGTCCCAACAGGATCGAAAGGGTTAATATTCAACGTTTGAAGATTTCTGTGGTATCTTCAATCCAGGCTACTTTAACTTCTTGAAAAGAATTAATACCTGTCTCAGTGTGAAATATAGATACTGTACAGCGCGTGTCTAGTTTTGGCTTTCAGGCACGTGTCACGACGCTCTTGGGAGACACTCGCTCAGGCTTCTGGTGTCCATGCACTCTAGCTAAAGAACTCATGTTTGATAGTGTAAGCACGATGTAATAGTGACAATCCTACTCTTTGAGCTGTGTTTGATTCATGATACGTCTTCGCTTCCATCATTAAGATCATTTCTTTGACAACATTATTTAGAATTGTTATGGTAATGGCTGCCTGTGTCTTTATTTCAGGCTGCAGTCTCTACTTGTTTGGAATGAAACTAAATTTGAGCTCTGACAGCGCTCTCCGTAAGCTCCGAACATCTCAAAGCAACGATTACAAAATTCCACGAGGTATGTTCACAGTATTTATGTACGACATCCCATTCTTTTGTTTTGTTCGTTCAGTTCTATACGCGCGGCAAATTGTGGGTCATGGTTTTGTTTAAAGTTCCATTCAAGCTAATTTTTAGTTTGTTCTGAAATGAATTTTTTTGTTTTCACTCACAGAGTGAAATTTACATCAACATTTGAGAAGCAGAAAGTACGCACTTGATTTTTAAATTTCGTAAATTATGTTTTCTTTGTTAGCAAGACGATCGTCATCTTGTTACAAAGATAAAAAATGGCCGTACATCAGTGTTAGTCGGGGACTTTAATATAGACAACTGAATTTCCTTCATACAGAAGGTATGCTAGCAATGCCGGTTAGACTTCAATAGCGCACTTAGCATGCCTCAGAGGAATGCAATGCTACCTACTTTCAGCATCACTGGTTGATCAAGTTTCTTGCATAGTTTTGCAGTACGTACAGAGAGCACGTTAAGTATTACAGGTATTTTTCAGTATTTTTATTGAATTATTTTTTATTGTTTAAAAATATTTAAAATATAATTTTCGTTACGTTGGAATGTCTTGCTCATAATTCTGACGTTCGTCTGTTAGGATGTAATTACCTCTATGCCTCTTTCCTTTTGTGGGAAATTCTATTTATTACTTGAACTATCTCGTGAAAAGCTGTACCCGACAACGTTAATTCACCATCGATAGAAGCTTTCGTACAGGGTGCGGCAACATAACTTCCTTTTTAAATGAATTTTTGAAAGGCAAAAGAGGAAGTTGTGTTGTCGCACCCTGTATAAGGGAAAGTCATAAGCAGCTAGATGTATCACCTGTGTGCCAAGTGTTCTTTAACCCTGTGAACACCAGTAGCCTGTATACCATTAGGATACTGGCCGCTGGTCTTCAAAGTGTAAAGGAAGTTAAACTCTAATCTTCTATATAATAACACGCTTACGACCATCGTACCTATGCGTCACGCCCTTCATTGTGGTATCTATTATACGGTTGGGGTCGGGTCACGTTACATTACGTTACTTTGGGTTGGGAATTTTATGAATGTTTTGGTTTTAGAATTTTTTTCCATTTTTTAATTTTTTAAATGGTTTAAAGTTTTTATATATTTTAAAATTACTTTTTGATGTTTTTATTTTGCAAATTTTCATTTGATTAAATTTTTCGAATTTTTTGTTTTTTGAATACTTTAGTAGTTTTTATTTTTTTTGTTTTTTTAATTGCTTAAATTTTTTTAGTTTTTTAATTTTTTTAATTTTCGGAATTTTTTAAACTTTTGATATTATGTCAGTTATTTGAAATCTTGAATTTTTTTTAATTTTTTTAATTTTTTAATTTTTTAAAATTTTTAAAAGTGCTGCTAGCGTATCAGTGATACCGACAATACCTTACTTATGTGCGAACCTGTACTATGCGGCCCCATGAAATTGCGAATTTTTGAACGTGGCCCTTGCACTGAAAAGTTTGCCTACTCCTGATCTAAAACAATGGAGCAGAGAATAAGAGAACAAAGAGAAGCACCAAGAGAGCGACAGAGAAGGAGTCGACAGCGCTTGCGAGAAGACGAAAGGCAAGCAACTCGTGATAGAAGCAGACTACGTATGCAACAGCGAAGGATAAATATGAGTCAGAAGGAGCGAGAATTGCATCTTCAAATCATGAGAAGTAGAGATCAAGAAAGTCGAAATGATATGAATGAGGTGGAGAGACAGCAATTTCTAGAAAACAGGAGAAACAGAGACCATGAAAGAAGAAATAATAATATGGAACACCAGATACATTACACAGGAGCCATGGATGTCCGATGTCAATTTTGCGGAGCTTTAAGATTCCAAAGAGAACAACTAAATTGTTGTCATAATGGAAAAGTTTCACTACCTCTCCTACAAGAATACCTGGAAAATTTGAGATTACTCTTTGATGCCAACGGTGCAGAGGGTGGTTTCATTTAATTTTCTAGGATGGCATCAAAGTTGTTGAATCATATAATCAATGATTGTTAATTTATTCATTACCTGTAAAATCATGCTACTGAACTCACCACAAATTATTCGCGGGTCCTGCTAGTTTATAGAAATCTTTGTAAGCAGCATGGCTGGCGGCTACGGCGTAGTCTCAGGTATTTGGAAAATTGTTGAACTATGAAAGTCGATAGTCTGACTACCCTGTAATAAGACGACGGAACTAATATTTAAGATTTAGAACCCTATCTAAATGGGTATTGTTATGATTCAATACCACTACCACTGTATGTTTAAAGACCATTATTGCTGTATTCATGATTGTCGTAAAGGCTTAAACTTACAAAATCTATTTTAAAGCAGCGAATTATTGACACTTATCGCTGGATGAACCCATTGTTTCTGGCAGATGATTGACCGTGTGTTGGCAAGCTAACGCGGCTCTTAGTATTCATGGAGATAAAACGGTGTCTCCGCATTGGCCATTATTCCGCATTTACCATTATTTTACATTGGTCGTTATTCCACAGTAGCCATTATTTCGCATAGGCCATTATTCCACACTAGCCATTATATCGCATAGGCTATTATTCCACATTATCTATTATTCAGCATTGGCCATTATTTTGCATCAGTCCCCTGATTTACCGTCCTCGTTCATCTTTTGACTTCCGCTTTGTGTGTCTCGGTTCTCGACCTGCACCATGATACGCCGACAATATTTTCCGATTACAGATATGAACCGGACAGTGTAATTCGTATCCACGCTGGTTTTTTCCATGTAGATCTGGTACTAACCGTTGAGAGGAGTTTCACAGCATAAAAGGCGTTTTGATTTTCGTGTCAGTTGTTACTGAGGTACCGTGGTAGAGGTCCTAGACTTGCATACTTATTCAATCTAGCGATCTTGTGTGTCACAAACTCGTTTTCGTGAGCGATCGCTGCATGAATTTTCTGGCATTCGTATCGATTCTATCATCAGTGAGACGAGAAGTGTTTTGAATTCACAATTGAAGTTTGATGTGAACCTTTGTGGAGATTGTTAACACGTTTGTTGCGATGCGACCCACCGGTGGGTCACTTAGGTTAGGTTCTGTAATTTTTTTAGATCCTTCTAGTGACTATGCGTGCAAAGTGAAGTTTTAAACCAATCAGGCAATCGCAACAAACGTGTTAAGCCATGCCAGTGAACTGAAAATGTACCGTTTGTTTGATATATCCACAGAAAGACTCGGTAGTTTTCATGTACTTCTGAAATATCAGTTTGGCATACATGTGAATACAGAAGTGATACTGCCGTTACTATGTGCTCGAAGCGTTTTAACACGTTTGTTGCGATTGCCTGATCGGTGTAAAACTTCACTTTGTAGGCATAGTCAGTAGAAGGGTCTGAAAAAATTACAGAACCTAACCTAAGTGACCCACCGGTGGGTCGCATCGCAACAAACGTGTTAATTGTCTCTTTTCAAGTATAAGACATGAAATGGCCTAAAAAATTCTCTTACTAGCACTTACTGTACCGAATAATTGATGTGACGGAGTTCCGCATATACGGAACGAATTTAGCACGATTGACTCCTAATGACATTCTCGATATACTATTATGCAAAACTTCGATAACTGATGGTTAATGGTCATTACTTTGACAACATTACAGTATACTATTCCATGCATGGTTTTAAAGCACCTGATTCTATAGCCAATAAAAAAGATTCGTTTGATCATCTTCGGTAAGTTTATACTACTATTGTGCCAAATTTCAATAACCGATTGTTCTACCGACTAAAATCTACGTCCATAGTACAACATTACAAAATAGGTTCTATTCTATACTTTTCCAGCCATGCGATTCATGACCAATGAAAACTTTTTCACTGTAACGTGTTTCCTTAACACGTTGCCTCCGATTGCCTGGCCGGTGTAAATCTTCACTTTGTACGCATAGTCACTAGAAGGATCTGAAAAAATTACAGAACATAACCTAAGTGGTACACATACGTACCACTTCGGAGTCAACGTGTTAAATTGCCTAGCCGGTGCAAATCTTTAGTTTGTATACATAGTCACTAGAAGGCTCTGAAAAAATGACAGAACCTAAGTGGCCCACCGGTGGGTCACTTCTCAGGTACTGTGTTAATGGGCGAATTCTCTGGAGCAGGAGGCATGTTCGAGAAAGTGTCGTGCGCAAACTACCTGGGTGAGGTGCTCGAGATGTGGGGGTACGCCATCTCCTCCTGTGCACCACCTGCCATCGCCCACGCCCTCTTCACAACCTGCTTCCTCACTCGCCGGGCATTGCAACACCACCAGTTAGTGCTTTCTCTTCATTACCTTTAGTTCTTTCTTTTCATTACATCTAGTGCTTTCTTGTTATCACTTTTAGTCCTTTCTTTTCATTACCGATGGTGGTTTCTTTTCATCACTGTTAGTGCTTTTTTCACTAATTTTAGTGCTTTATTTATATTAGGTAGACTCATACACTTCCGTCTAGTAAAATATTAGGTAACAGCGCTTGCTATTGCAATTTTCCAAGTTAAAAGGTTGAGGGAGGTGTGTTGGGTGAAAACCATCGTTAAAAAAATGAATCCAAGGTGACACTGAGTGGCGGGTAACCGAGTCAAAAACTAAGATGAATTAACAATGCGCCTAAACCAGTAGTATTTTGGCTCAGTAATATGGTTTCTTATTTCCTTTGAGCCATGCATTATCGTTTACTCTTCGCTTTTGAGCAATGGAGCTTAGTGTTCTCTTTAGCATTGCAAGGTTGGTATGGGAATATTGGACCCCAGTCCGTTCACAGTAAGCGAACAACGAAGGTTGTCCTTCAAGTCGCCCAGTGAATTTCTAACGTAAGGGAGGCGGTAATGGGAGCAATGGATTTAGGTAGGCTTTGACATGATCTCAGTTCGCCTTGTCACTTTTCTCCCTCTCCACCGGGGAGAGTTTGAAAGTACAAGGCTGTTTTATATAAAATACATATGTATTCTGGACATTACCCCAAGTCATACCCCAAATTAGAATAATGTACTTCTGTAGAGACAATACACTGGACGTGCTGTTTTGTAGACAAACCATCAGAATTATCTCAAAACTTGACGATTCAGTTTTTTATGTTCAGTTATCAAGCCTACTTAGTTTTGAGAGAGATACAGCAAAGGAATTCGATTCCTAGCTCACTAGCCTTGGCTAAAATTCTTTCGTGGATTTCGTTTGGTTATTGAGATTTCAATTCACGAATTACGCATTTCGAATGTCATTCGATTTTTGAAATTTTGTTTCTTCCTTCAGGTGGTACCTCAAGAAATTTGACGATTACCCGACTAACAGAAAGGCGATCTTTCCTTACCTTCTTTGAAGAAAAGATGAACCTGAAAGAACTTGACCCAGTGGACCAACGTTAGACAAGTGACTTCTCATCAACACACCTTGAGAATTTTAGTAGGTGACAAATAGCCGCTTCTTGACTATGATTTCGTAGATAATATCATAAAATCAGTGTCTTCAACGTACGTTGTGCCGTCCAGCCACTAGTGCTTCCGTAATGCTGGTAAACTTTTAATTCGTGCAAAATACTCATCAAAAGTTAGTTACAAATGAAAACTACGTTTAATGTATTACCCACCAATTCAAGTGCAAAGTTTTTTTAAAGTCAAGAAATATTTTTAATGTAACTTCAGTAGTGTTAAAGTCTGTTTCAATAAAACTTAAGTTTGCTGTTGGAAGAGAAAATTAATAACGTTGTTTATTTGTATACATTTTAGTTATCTTTTAATGCAAACTAAGCACAAATACCCACTTCACCATATTCTACTGTCGATGTTTAAATTTGTATACTGCTTACAAAACAAAGTTTTTGGATCAGCATATATTGTTGGTATTAACGGTGTAATTAATTAACAATTGCTCAAAGTCTTCAGAGAACATGAAATTGTCCTTAGACGTTGCCTAGTGAGCGAGGGTCTGCAGAGTATTACTGATATTTGGTGCTATGTTTTCATTTTATCAATTTTCCCATGCAAATCATCCTAATTTTCCCGCAGCTCAATTTGTCAAGAATACAATAGTTGTTGCTATTCTTTTTTCTTTCAAGTGTGCATAATGTGAACTTTAAAATCTTCCAAGTTTACGATGAAACTACTACCCGTAGCGGCTGTGATAATAGTTTATTCTTTTTTTGACATATATTGAGTGTTCTCTATTGGTCATCCAGAGGAACTGTATCGTAAATTACTATGTTTATTGTAAAACTAAAATATTCATTTGAAATTTAGTTATCTAGAAGCGCTACATAGACTTTAGTTGTTACTCAAAGATATGAAGGAATGAAAACAAGTGTCCGAATACGTATTATAATCGAAAATTTGACAGCAGGCAAACGTTTTGTGAATTAATGACTTTCTTTGTACAGGATTTCAAGATTACTTTAATGAGGTTAGCTTTATCCTGGAATTGTTTTTTCCATTTTTTATCTGACTTTTAGATTTAAATGCCAAGACTTCATGGCATGTATTTAATTCTATTGAAGCATTCTCGTTTTTACCAATTTATTTAAATCTCTACACTATGTGGAATTTTACTTCAGCAATATATTAACCCTAGTGAATTCAGTTAGCCTCGTCAATATTACACTGTCACGTTAAATTTAGTGTTCAACATCACCCAGTTTTTCACTGTGGCAGTAAGCCACACTGTAGAGTAATTCTTATGTAGACTTGATATAAGTTAGAAGGAATTTCTAATTGAATGTTTCTTTTTGTTTTACACTAAGATTAGAGTTCCACTTGTCTACACAACAGTTTAGGGTCTTGTAGCTTCAACTGAAGTGTCAATACTCTGTAGTATTTACCCAACGTTCTCAAGCTATGTTTTGCTGCTCTGTAAGTACTGCGAACCTGTCACCTTGTAGGCCGTGACTTCAACTTTTCACTCACAAGAAAAAATAACTTGATTCAAAGTGAATGAAAAGCGAGGCGAGGCAGAAGTAGCTCCGGAACGTGGGGAAAAATCTGTTTCTGTGCTGATAGTTTCTCTGTTTTCAACTGCGGATTTTCAAAGTACAAAATATTAACGTTTGCTATATTGACAGTGTTACCATAGTCTTTT
The DNA here is from genome assembly GCA_006783055.1 of Trinorchestia longiramus. NCBI lineage: Eukaryota > Metazoa > Arthropoda > Malacostraca > Amphipoda > Talitridae > Trinorchestia > Trinorchestia longiramus. The sequence continues at coordinate 223,074 of VCRD01000503.1, forward strand.
AGAACTAGTTAGAATGAGCTTTTACCACTATGAAGAAGTGTGCAGAAGATATTTGCTCCTCAGCAAATTCTCTTCTTGTTTTATACATTGCCTTACAAGAAAAATTATTAAGGCTAACTTTGTTTAAAATAACTCTTCGTAGTAGGGAGATTGTGAGAGGTTTAACGGCAGTTAGTGGCATACAGTTGAAGCAAAAGTGCGTTTTTATTAAGACTGACAAAATTATGTTACAGGAAAAGTTGAAAAACCGAAAAACCATTCAAGTCACAAATGAAGTCATCATTTATATGTCTGTGCAATAAATTATTCTAGTCTATATTTTCTTCTTTTGTCCTTCCGTACAGAAACTAGACTTTCATTACGTTCTTGGAAATGAAACTACGTAGAATGCTAACATCTGGGGTCAAGAACAGTTAAACCTGCAGAAGAATGAAATTTTTTTCCGCAATTTATCAAAGAATTTAATTCTCGTATTGAGAAAATTTTTATCGTCCCAAAATTATGAGGATTAAGGATTTCCAAGAAAATTTCATAATATTAGATGCACTTACGAACAGCGTGAAATATCTACTCGTATATTACAATAACTTTTTTGCGGGGTCATTTTGTTGACACGCTCGCAGATTGCTTCACAACTTGTTCGCTACGTAAGCATGACAGGTCCACAGGTCCAACTTTCGACACGTTGGGATCGTCGAGTCTCTGCCGTAACTTTGGAACAACGTTCTGGGCCTTCGTATTATGGCCTGGGTACATGAAGTCGTCACGGTCAATGGCGTAGTTGTGGTTCACTGGGTTCTCGTAAGCATGTTCTAAAACAGAGGTGAAGCGTTTCGGAGGAATGAAGGATTTCGTCAGTTCCTGAAATGCAAAAATGGTCCATGTTGAAGAAGTGTGAATGTGAACATTGAAATGGGGATTAAGGTATTGCTTATCTTATGAGCAAAATTTGCCATTCAAATCAAACCTGCAACAACAAGCACAAACTGCTACGAGCTTCTATGGAAGAAGCGTAAAACTGCGAACCATCTTACGCACGAAAATAATTAATTGGTCAAGATTTGATTTGGTCATCATATGAAAGCTCTATTTAGTCGATGTCTCCACCACCTCCACACCCCTATCATGGATGAGAGAAAATTCCTCAATGAAAAATTGTCTCAGTTCCCACTGCACTAAACAATGTACGCTTAACACGTTAAGTGCGAAGTGACCCACCGGTGGGTCACTCAGGTTAGGTTCTGTAATTTTTTCAAAGCTTTCTAGTGACTGTATGTACAAAGTAAAGATTTGCACCGGCTAGGCAACCGCACTTAACGTGTTAACACGTTGACTCCGAAGTGGTACGTATGTGGACCACTTAGGTTAGGTTCTGTAATTTTTTCAGATCCTTCTAGTGACTATGCGTACAAAGTGAAGATTTACACCGGTCAGGCAATCGGAGGCTACGTGTTAATAAATGCAAAAGGATAGAGCATGATTCAAGATTTACAAATCTCAATTGACTTCAAAAATAACATACTAGAATGATGATTAGGTTTTGAAACATCTTTTCTTATCGAGAAGATTCTTTTCTGAGCAACGCTTGAAGCACTGGAGTGTTGTACTTCATATGGCATCTTATGATTGAGTCTGTCAGTTGGGAACGCACTTGGGTTCACCGATTTTACAGGTCTTGACTAGAGATACTCAGTACTTTATTTTGCACTGTTATTGCTTTGGTCAGCATGACCTCATTAGGAGCATAAACTTTATGCCCATAAGTTTTATGAAATACATAACCAAGAATCAATGTACTTTCATGAATACTAATACATATCTCGAGTTAAAAAAATTAGACCGCATTTCCACAATGGAGTGAGAGTCAGGGAACGCTCCTAGTTTGTCTTCTTTCAGGTAGTCCTTCGCACTATGTTTGACCCGACCGACGTCAACAGCAGATCTCGGTAGTACCCAGGCCTCGGCTTGAAGAGCGTGTGGAAAGATTCGACAACCCTCCTCCAGTTGATGAAATCAATGACCATTCTTCCAAAACTGACATCTTCCTTTTTCAACCGTTGTATGTCAGGGTCTTTGAGGCAGTGCCCAATCTTTGCGAAAGGCCCACAACTTTCTTTGACGATGAAGATGATGTAGAAAAAGGCAAGGATGTTAAGTCTAAGCATGATGAACAGTGACATGATGTAGGTGCTGTGCTTGAGCACCAAGCCTGTCAGGGTGGTACCAATTGGCCCTCCAAGATACCACATTGAGTTCAAAGTCGTAATTTTAATCGTTCTGTTTTCCTCTGAAGTGATGTCGCTAGCATAGATGTATGATATGGACGTCAGACCATGGAAACCACCCCCAATGACATGAAGAACGTTACTCCGTAAATGAACTGGGCAGGCAGGGAGGGAACGAAAAGTGCCAGAAGGTAACCGGCCGCGTTGATACCTCGACAGATCATCAAAAGCATAGGGAACTGCAGTTCAATGGAAAATGAGATGAATTGATTGAATTATCATACCAAGGACTACTATAACCAGTATGTGCACCGCCATGTAGCTGACTACGGTAGCGGAGGCCAGTTTACTGACCTCAGTTAGCTCCCATCTGTTATAGTGCGAACATTGTCTTAGTCTGTCGCTCGGTTTGAATCGGACATTGTTGTTAGTTTCGAGGCACATTGCTGCGTTTCTAAGTGGATACTGTTTGTTTACAAAGTTTATTGCTAATTATAGGTATTAGAAATGTCGAACAAGTGTGGTGTTGTGTGAACAAGTGAAATCACTCCCAGTATCTTCAACGTGCCTGCTTCATGTCTGCCATCTCCAAAATCTGCACCTCGCCCGGCGAAAGTGGAAGACCAACAACTGAGGTATTTTCTTCAAAAGGATAAGATTACTTCATTTGATGCTTTCAAACCTGAATGTAACCTGGAGAAGCAGTACAAGAACTTGATTATTTCAAAATCGAAAGAAAGGCTTGTGTGTTCGTTCATGACCGACAACTTCAGTGAGTGCAGCCTGTCTGTGATTGTCGAAAACAAGCCCACTTTGTGTTCCCCACTAACGCTCAGTGCGTTCGAGAACGGCATTAGTGTACCACTGTTTAAGATACTTCATCCCAACAATAGTTTGAGATCGTATACGCAGTCCGACGAAACTGTGCGCTTGGTAATGAACTATGTATGACATCCCGTTAGACAAAACGATCCAAAATGTTGTCACCCTTCAAGCTTACACGTCAGTCTATGTCGACACCGAGAAGGAGAAGAAGTTGGTATTTTTGACACGTCTGTTGGAACTTTTATCACAGAAGCAGTTTTCCATGAATGATTATTGTTTTGCTCTTCAATCATACCCGAAATGTAATTATGAACAGCTCAGAGACTTTTTGGTGCTGCCATGCAAACGCAAGCTGCAGTACATCATTTCATCTATTGACAAGGACCAGGTGCTGAGGGAAACATTTGACAAAGTCCAGACACGGCAACAGAAGAATGTGTTTCTCTTGGTAGATAAAGTACAGATTCGCCCAACTGTTTCATTTTCTGGTGGGTTGCTGAGTGGCATGGCGGAGAACAACCGAGACTGCAAGGCCACTTCTATTCTAATCACTTGGTAATTGCAGTGCCACAACCAAGCATCCTCTTGACAACGAGCGTGTCTGGTTTCTCCTTTTTGACACAGTACATCTGCTAAACAACTGCATCCGCAACAACTGGATCAGTGAGAAGGGCCAGAAGATCAGTCTTGACAATGAAACACGGCATCATTTGCAGACGTCAAGGTATTTTGACGACTACTACATTCACTCAATTTGCTGTCAACCCCTCAGAGAAAGACTAGCAGAAGAATGCAGTCCTTCAGACCTCTGTCAAGAAGGCCCGGTTGGCTGACTAATCGCTGCAGTTTGGTAGGTTTTTGCTTCTATGTCTGTTTGTTTATATGCGTGAATGTTTGTATGTTTGGTTGTTTGCATTGGAAAAGGTTTAACTATAATCAACTTGTAAAGTCTAAAACTGCAGCAACTCGGCTTTTTATAAAGTGGCCACGAAGCTCATACAATAATACGTGTTAAGTCCGGTTAAAATTGATATTTCAGAGCATTACAGTGCTTTAAACATTTAAAATTCACTGTAAAACCTTATTATCCCTTCTATTGCTTGAAAGAAGTAATTTTGATCAATTTGTCCGATAGAAAATGTTATGTTACTAAGAATGCAATGGCCTCCGCTAGCGTAGTCAGCTATATGGCGGTGCACGTCCTGTTTATAGTAGTCCTTTTGTCATACATAAAAATTTAAACCGTAGAAATGTGTACAGTTTATAGTAAAAAGAAAAAATAAACGAACCTATGGGCATTGGTAATAATCGTGATAGCTTTTGTATACTCCACAATAATGTCACAGAATTAAGAAAATAAATGCATATGTTTCGAATAACGACCACTTGATTTACAATTTTTATACTGAAATAAAAGAGATTTTGCTACTGGATTTGAGCAATCATTCTGCTCATTTAGCGCCTATCTGGAAATGTCTATGTGTACAAACTGAATCCATAGAGAGTTTGAGAAACGATCGTATGGGGGCAAAATACGGAGCTTTTTTTTCAACCTCTGATGGGCTATCAAAAATAGTGAAACTCATATAACATTATAATTTTATTGCAAAAAGTACAGCAGAGTCTTACTTATTTCTCTACAATCTACATAATCGCCAAAACGGATACAGCCCGATTGCCCGAGGTACGGGCAATTCAACATGGCCCGTAGCACAACTGGCCAACTAAACAACGAGACGACAACTAAACGAGAACGGTGAGTCAATTATAATAGAAATGAAACATAACACATACTCGTATGCTGTCAGAGATATATATGAATGTGATCATAATATTGTGAAATATTCATATCTGGAAACATTTCATGTCGAGATTATGTGAAGAAAAAATTAGTTCATGTACGAATTGGGAATTTACAAGTTTTTTTACTCTCTTCAACGAGAGAAAGAGTAAGACAAAATGTAAAGCAAGGGTAAAATTTGGAAAAATTACGGAAGAGGAGCGGTGGGCATTACTTTATTAAGACAGCTGCTGGGACTTGAGATCATCCCTTTTTTACTGGAATAAATTTCTGCGTTTATCATGCTAGGTTTTTTCAATTCTTAAGTATAAAATATTATGAATTTTATAGGTTTGACTATTTGAAAACGCGAGTTCATTGTGGTTTTTATTTTTATGATCTATTAGCTGAATGAGTTACTTTAGATATGCTGATGACACTGTTCTCATACTTGAGTTATGGGAGAAGTTGCAGAGGTTATTGATAAAATTATAACGGATGTCAAAATATGAAAAAAATTGAACAAGCATAAGTTTGGGTAGTAGGTCTGGCTTTGAGGAATAGAAATGTGTAAGAAATTATCGTTGGGCTTTCAAATGAGTTATGAAGTATAAGGGGCTAAGTTTAGTTGCTAAAATAAATTCGTATCTGTACAAAAGTGATTAATTTAACTATTTTTTGCAATGCAAAGACTAAGCTCTAAAAACTAAGCAGTGTAGGAATAATGGTATGTATGGGATGTGCGGTGCTCGATAAGTACTATTGGCATGATGCTGTTTGGCTCAGTGAGGAATGATAAGAGAGGACAGAAACGACCAGCAGGGTGCTTGAAATTAATTGTTCAGTGTTAAGGGGATGTGAACTAGTGAACTGAGTTAATAAACTTCGCTTTCTCAAAAAAGTAAAATTCGACGTGAGGAAAGGTTCGTGAGAGGTGAGGAGAGATATGAATTAATGGATTGTAGGGACTAGGGAGATGAAAGTTTTGTGACAGAAGCGTGTTCGTGAAAAGGACGAGGAAATGAGTGTTTGGGAAAAATACTAATGGCCTAATAAATTTGATGCAACCATCATATGGGATGAAGACTTTCCTCATCCCTTATCATCACTCGCAGTCGAAGACAGGCTGCTAGAGAGAGGCCTGTGTGAAACGGCCGGGATAAACAACAGGGGTGTTTGGCTATGCTTTTGAAGTTCGTATGTTCAATCTTTCTCTGTAAAAGATGGAAATGTATTGTGTACCAATGTAGGTTGATATGCTTGATACAACTCTGAGTATATTAATATTATTGATTTACTTCGAAATATTCGTTCTAGTGGTATGTTTGAAGGGAATTCATTCTAGTGATATGTTTGAAGAGGATTGTATTTCAACGCGCTCAGCATACTTACTCCGCAATTATTTGTGGGATACTCCCGGAATTTTTTCTCAACGGGGATTTTCTGATCTCCGCCAGTATGAAAATACTGACTCTTCTAGTTCTTACAACAGATTGAGTAGCATGTGTAGCAGGCAGTGTTGTAGATTTTACTAAATTGTTTCTTTAGGGCAACCAGTGTTTTGCATATCCTACTTACTGCACTTGTATCTTTTAACTCCATTCATCTATTATCAGCAGGCATGGTAATGAAACTGTATAATTTGTTTTCTACAATAGCAAGGTCTGTCGACCGCGTGAAAACACAGTGTATCCTTCTTTAGTAGTTCTGTCTCGCAGTAGAGAGGTTTCTCTTACCATTTTACAAAATCTCTTTCCTATTTACGAAACGAAGACGACTTGTTTCTTAAAAAGTAGTATCTTGTCATACCTACATTTTGATTATGGAAGTACAATTGATGAACAATTTACAACATTACTCATGTTCATACGCCTAATTTATGTGTGAGCATCGTTAACGGGTCTCATTCCACAGAGAGAGACGAGAACTCGAAGAGAAATTGGAGTATGTGATGTTGTTCAAGTTGCGGCACGAGGAAAAAGCAGAGATCAAGCATGAAGAAGCACTTAAGGCCTTGGAGGCTGCCTAGGTCAGTGATGGATAAAAAATTCATGCTCGCATGCCTTTGTGTATAGAGGAATAGTTTGAGTTCCCTAAAAACATTGATCTCTGCGTTTGATCACCTTACACTCCAAATTATGAACTCGGAAATAAAAATGCATGTATCCAAGAAATTGAATTTTAAGTTTTTTCAATGGAAATTTCAACTCTCAATAAGATTTTTCAATGTGGCCAATGATTGTTTATTTCAATATGGTCACTCAAAACAAGATTTGTGAATGATACGATCTGTTTTGTCTAACTGTTTAACCTGCTTTGCCACCATGAAAAGTCAAGTGGGACACACCTTGGATGATATGTTTTAAATTAAATGTGCTATCTTTCGGTGTGACTTTCCTTCACGTCTACTAAATAACACTTCAATTTTTCCTTCAGCCGACTAGGGCACATTGGATCTTTAGAGGTGCAAATAACAATAAACTAATGGGTCTAGGGTTACCGTTATCACAATCTGTGGGTAAAAAAGGTAATTGCTACCGACTTTGAAAATACTAAATAATCCATGGCCGCTATTGCTCCAATTCTGCAGGTGTTTCTGATTTTTTATGGTTTGATAATTGTAAATGTGATGGATATGAGGCGCTCCGTGCCGCAGGTGGCGAAGACGTCACCAGTTGCAAAAAATCCGTTTTCTTTGGTACCGAAATCACACACCCAAGCTGGACTTTTTGGCTCCATCAGCTAGGCGATACTGGTCGCTGTTCAGGTGCAGCGGCCCGTTACAATAGCACACTTTCTATTTGGCAAACTCTGTACGTATGGCGATTACTTGGAACTTGTATTCGGCATCTTCTCCCTTATAGCACGCAACGCTTCATGTGATAAGTGATATGCGGACATCGATTTAATAAATGCAAAAGGAGAGAACATGATTCAAGATTTACAAATCGCAATTGACTTTCAAAAATAACATATTAGAATAATGATTAGGTTTTGAAACATCTTTTCCTATCGAAAAGATTCTTATCAGAGCAGCGCTTGAAGCACTGGAGTGTTGTACTTTATAAGGCATCTTATGAATGAATCAGTTAGTTGGGAACGCACTTGGGTTCACCGATTTTACAGGTCTTGACTGGAGATACTCGGTACTTTATTTTACCCTGTTATTGCCTTGGTTCCTTCGTTTCTCGGCAGTTCTGGAAGAAAGTGACAGCATTTGTTTACTACTTTGATATTCGAAGTGACGCGTTACGTTTGTTTTAACCCTTTCGGTACTATGATGCAAATATCAAAACCTTTTCAACATATTTATCATCAAATTTAAAATAAGATGCTTTGTGATGTTTTACGGTCACTGCATTGTCCTGATCAAACTGTAGCTTGCACTGCCCTACCAGCGTTTGCACAGACACACGTGTTGCTCTGCATCTTGATAAGCGAAAAATAACTGCGGCTACCAGAGATGCCGTCAGGACCGAAAGGGTTAAAATTCTTTTATTGACTGATTTATCTTCATTTGCGTGTGTTTATTCCAAAGGAATGCACGTGAAATTGATAGACCTTTGGTCAGCATCGGACAAGCGAAATCTGATTATAACATCATGCCTTCGATTAGACTTTATACTCTCGACAGTAGGTCGAAGGAATTGTACTACTCGGCAGTACTTTGAGGGGTATATTCAGAGGAAAATACATATCTGACCTTGTGAATGAGTAGTCTTTCTTCTATCGGTGTCCAGTTAAGCTTTTTTATGAGAGGCTTCATGATCATTTTCTCTGAAATTTCTTTTGCATACTACGTTCGCACTATAATTCATACATTTCTGTATGAGACTTTTAGGGAAATCTCCCCAGACGAAGTCAGAGTAACCATACCGCGATAACACTAGAGTTTGAATGGGTTATAATGTAGTTTTCTCGCCAAGCCTGTTCATTACGCAGTGAAAAACATTATTGTACCGTAAATTTTGTTGCATGTTTTCTCCACATGGGATGTCAAAGACATGTTTTGATCAAATCAGACGCCCAATTTTTTTACTTTTTGTACTGGTTCGATAATATCATTTCCTAACTTAACAGTTAAGTTCCGAAGCTTTTTTATAGTATTATTGGAGCCAAAAATGATACATTGTGTCTTGTTTGCGTTAAGCTTAAGGCCATTTTAATCGTACCATGGTTTTAACTTTTTTAAAAGACTTTCGACGTTTGTTTTCGTCTTGGGTAATTTGGGCAGAGCACTTGCTATTGCAATTTGTATATCATTTGTGTACATACACAGAAATTCTTGTGTTCAGAGGCATGAAAGGGAACTCATTGATGAAACTAGAAAACAGAAATGGGCTGAAAATTGATCCTTTGGGAACGGCGAAATCGTTTCTTCTTGATGGTAAGATTGTGTTTTCTAGGTGGACTGCGTGAGAGCGGTTTGATAGATAGCTCTGAAAACACTGTGTGTCGATTCCCAAGCTTGAGATTTCCTACAAAAGCTGTTTGTGTTCGACGCTGTCGAAAGCTTTGGAGAGATCAAGCAGAAGCAAAAGAGTAACATTCCTTTTGTCTATGTCACCGTATATTTTTTCGGTGATGTAAAGTTGAGCGCCTTGAGTGCTGGTATATTTCCTGTAAACAAACTGGTTTTGATGAAATAAGTTAAGTTCGTCCAAATGTGTTGAGAGTTTATTTGAAATTAGTACATCTTCTAGTACTTTGCATACGACCTGTAAAAGACTGATTGGCCTCTTATTTGATGCAGTATTGGTGTCGCTATCTTTATGCAACGGTTTGATTATGAAATATTTCCATTGCTCAGAGAATTAGTTTGTAGCAATAGAAGTATTAATTTTCAAATCAAGCATTGGTGCTGTAATACCAAAATTATCTTTGATGTATTGAAGGTTTATACTGTCGTGCCCAACTGTCTTTGTGTTCTTCAGCATGTATAAGATTTTACGTATGTCTTGCTGATTAACTGGATTTGGTTTCCATGTATTATGATACCTGTATATTAAATGGGACAGGACCTGGGCCAACATCAACACGTTTAAGTGGAGTAGATTTAGATGCTAAGCAAAAATTTTGCACCGATTTCAGAGAAAAAAGTATTGAAATTGATGACTGTTTCCGATGGATTCTCGAATTTGCTTTCTCATTCCATAGTTTTGTATTGGGTTATTTCTCCGATGATTTCTCAGGTACATTTTGGATTTCTCGATGCCGTTCGTAGTTCTCATTCGAAGTGCTCTCGTTTTGTTTCGCTAATTTTTTCCGGAGGGCCATTTCATGTTGTATATAACGGTCTCGTAGAGTTGTTGGATTTGCATATGCACATGAACTAGAATAAATAAAAAGGAGCGTAGAGAAAAAAAGTTATTTTTTATGCAGTGTTGGAAGTAGTAGGCATTCAGCTGTGGTGGCGGAAAAGTGAGGGCATGTATTTTATTATTTGCTTCGTAATTCATCGTTACTTGAAACAAAGCCTAAGATTGAAAAGAAAAGAAAATTAACATGAGTCTATTTAAGAGAAAAGTCAGATGAGAAGGCAGAAAACATTCAAGTAATGAGATTAAAGGGATGAACAACATCGAAAAGTATATAAAAAGGGTAAAAACAATTTGGTACATATCTAAGAGTGCAGTCAGGTAGTAACAAGAATGGCAATCGGATTCAGGAAAATAAGGGGTTTCAGGTTCAGAACCACATGGATAATTAGGTTCAGAACCACGTGGAAGATTAGGTTCAGAACCACTGTCAAGGACATAACCTCCCTAGAGCAAAAAACCCTCTTAGAACAAACCCTTCCTAGGAGAAAACTCTCGAATAAGGAGACCGTCTAGCAAAAAATGTTAAAATTTTCGAATTTTTTATTGCTCTATTCGATGGACACATGTGTAACTGTCAAGCCTGTAAAGCTTGAAGGCGACCTACTCGGTTGCTGTCGTGAAGGAGGAGTGAGTGAATCATGTCTGTAAGAGACTTGGCACGCGACTCCGTAACTTGAAGAAGGACCTGCGAATTGCTACGGTAACCTTGAGTGGCAGAACTGTGCAGCGGAGTCGTCTGGCTGACAAGGCAGCTGCTGACTGATGCAGTGATCGACAAGCTGGCTACTCATTTTGGTCAGAATGTTCGTTTGCATGACTCAGAGGGTACGACTGAGTCTTGGCGAAAGTCCATTCTTTCGACTTATTATCATGCGAGCAGCTCTGACGAGAAGCCGTACCATTCGTTCTGTTCTGCTGGCCTGACTTCGTGGTGCTGGGTGAGGCGCGCAGAGGCACAGGGCGTCGCCCCTGAGCCTCACGCGCGCCACGCTCAGTACCTGGCTCACCTGCCCCAGGACCTTCTCAAGCGCATCCTTCAAGTGTATGTAGACCTAACAAGATCGGAGCATCTTTCACGCTGCTTGAAGAAACGGAATCAGACCCCCAACGAGAGCTTGCATTCCAAGTTATGGCTTCGGTGCTCCAAGGTGAAGAGCGCTCACCTGTCAAGGGTGACGTTCGCCGCCACAGACACCGTTTTTGACCATAACTTTGGTTATGAGGACGGCTCTCTGTTGGTGCGACTGGGTCTGGGTCTTCAGGAACCAAAGAGGAACCCGGACTCGGAGGGCACCTCTACACGAGGCACTCCCAAGCAGCGTCGGGTGCAGCCCGTCAGGACACCGCAGCGTATGCTCCTGGTGCCTTTTAGACATCCGCGTGCCTGGTACCACTTGCGGTACTGCTTCCTTCAAGGAGGCACAAAAAACTCAAAAAAAGATCTTCAGTTACCCTCCCCAACCTAGAAGATGTTCAGTTACCCTCACCACGCTCCCGCACTGATTTTTCCAAGCAATATAGGCTTCGAATAAAAAGCAATATAGCTTGCGAATAAAAGGCGAATAAAAAGGCACATAAAAAGACTAAAATGCGCCTTCTGTAAAGTGCAGGTGCGACCATATTCAAAATCTATCTCCTCCGAGAGTTTTACCGTAGAGCAATGATTCAAGTATCATTGGATGTGCAAAAAGTTGCTGCATGTACTAACGAGAACTCGTTTTGAAACTCAATAATTTTTGAGTTACATTCAAAAATCTAACGAACAATTCACTTTTTTAAAAAAATTGAAATTTTATAAAAACTAAACAATTGTGAATTTCAAAACAATCTCTCGTCAGTACATGCAGCAACTCTTTGCGCATCCAATGATACCTGAATCATTGCTCTACGATAAAAACTCTTGGAGAATATAGGTTTTGAAAAATAACAAATTTTCCCCCCATTTTCTCCCATTTTTCCTCCATTATCTCTGTAATTATGGCAAAAGTGGGAAAAAGTGTTGGATACAACCCCTATTTATTTTCAAAATTACATACATATGCCAAATTTCATAGATGTAGATCCCATAGAAAAACGTTACGGCCATTTCGTTGATTCATGCTGATCTCTGGCTAGACGGTCCCCTTTAAAGCTCCCCTATGAAAACCTACCCTTCTCCGACAATAAAAATTATTTAATATATGATCTTGTTATGCATAGCTTAATAATATAAACCAATTTGTTATATGATGCCACCTGTTAAATTCATTATTCAAATACTATCATCATGAGTTGTGGAAACAAATATTACCAGTCGTCAGTCTTATTTACGTATCATTTCGGTCTACACACTAACACAAAATGAAAGAACATTACTTGGAGATTGTTCCCTCGTGACTGTCCTGAAAAAAATAGGAAATAGGTGTTCCACCACCTATAGCAATAGCAATTTAGTGCATTGGAGTTGTCCATCACACATCAAACCACAATGCCATGAATAATCTCAACACCATGGCTAAGGTCTGTATAATCGGAGAGACATAAGCAAATGTGAATGTTTTTTCACTAACTGGACACAGAATAATACAATCAAGTAACTTGCATATATTTTAGTTTGAACTTAACAATTTTAATCGCAAAAACAAGCACGTTAAAAATGTGTATGAAAAGTGAATCAAATACTAGTAAATCTCTTTGTATTTTAAAATTTATCTTATTAGAGCGTGGGCTGTCTATACCATTATAGATTAGATATGTGCAATATGGACTGGACATGTGGGGTATGGACTAGACATGTGTTGAATGAACTAGACATGTGTGTCATGGACTAGACATGTGTGGCATGGTCCCATGGACGAGGCATGTGTGGTGTGGACTAGACATGTGTGGTATGAACTAGACATACGTGAGATGGATGAGACATGTGTGGTATGGCTATACATACGTGGGCTGAACTATAACTGTGGTATGGTGTGGTGTATGAGACATGTGTAACCTTGTGACAGATGTGTAGTGTGACGAGCTTGTCTCAGTGTGTTACCTGGAACTGAGGTGTTCACACGAGGCTTAAGGTCCCTCTACACTATCAATCTTTTCGTCGATTTTAGTGTTCGTGTTTGACGAATCTTGTGTTCGGTCAATTATCAAGCACCATATTCGACCGTGTTCGTGTTTTCCAACAAGTTGGAAAACACAGACTCGAACACAACATTCGTCATGGTGGGCGAGTGGCGTGGAATGGATATTTTAGCATTAATAGTCTTTAAAGGAAAACCCATGCTTTTCTGTTGCGTTGAATCCACTTTTTTGTCCATTTGGTCCTTGCCTTCATAGCCTGAGCCTTCTCATATTTCTCTTTATTAATTGCAAGGGTTAATAGCATATTTGATACTACCAACTTTTTCTTCTTCATTAAATCATCCATTATGAATATTTCCAATTTTACAGTGCTAAATACTTCATACAAATTATCTCTAAAATAACAATTATATGAACAATAAAAATTATATGAAGAATAAAAATTATATGGACAATGCAAGTCTATGAAACCTTGAAAGTCAAATAAGAAATTTTATACACAAATCAACATTTTTTGATTCATAGATGAATATTTCAACAATTTCTCTCATATTTTTTTTCAAATTTCAATGAGAATGTGTATCCAAAATCAAGGGGTAAAAAGAACATGTTATGCTGACTCGCAGATTTGATCATCCTTTCTGTGTTGAGATACTGCTCAATTAAATCCAAATTGTCTCTAGATTTCAAAAAAGTTAAAATAAAATTTTATTTAAAAATCTTTTAATAAAATTCAAAGTAACAATTACTTAAACAAATAGTATATCTTGTCAAAGTATCAGGAATATCTGTGTGTTCAAGAGGCATCAAGTTTACAGGAGAAAGTATGTCTTGCTCACCAATTAAGATTATATGTCCAAAATATTATTGCCCTTAAATATTGTTCAAAGATATATCTATAATTATTGCACAAATATTACATGGGATCGATTTCAATGACCGACTTTATCCGATCGTTCGAACAGCTGACTCAAAAACTCCTGTTTTTTCATCAAGTAAAACTAAATAGTGTGAACGCTCTTCAAACTTGTCCCTGCTCGTGTTCGTCGAATTCAGTGTTCGTGATTGATGAAAAGATTGATAGTGTGGAGGGGCCTTGCCTTGGTACGTTCTGCAATCCAAGTTTCGTGCACCTCTTTGTGCACTAGATCCTTGTAGTTTTTATGGGAAGAAACTTTCAAGTTTTTGGCTTCAAGTCTGTTTTAAACAGTGATCGATTTTCCACCACGTAAAATAATATACGTTAATCAAAAACGTGAAATTAAACTCGTAAGTTATATATGTGAAGTTACAACCGAAAATCATGCACGTGAGTACTTATTAAACTACCTAACCTGGGAATTAACTTGGATAATCACGAGGGATTTTGTGAAAATCATGTACTCAAAAAGACCAGTTTTTTCGAAGGGAGTGAAGCTGGTTAGTTGATGTTTCGCCTCTAAGACCATTTGTATTGAATTATTCTTAAGTTTAGATAACATTATTAACGACGTCAGATTTGTCATGTACTCACAAAAACACAAAATTAATGCGTTACGCAATACAGTTGCTTTAGATACATTGCTTCTCAATACATATGTAGGTGACTGTTACCACTATTCATATTAATGGAATACCACTTCGCACACTGTGACAAATTAAAATTTGATAATTTATTTAGTTATATTTTATTTTATAATTGTGCTGAGCATAGCACACTAAACTCATTAAAGTGAGTCCCGGCTCTTTAAAATTAAATGGAGATTTGCTGACTTATCTCCTGACAATCAGACAATTTTCCTCTTAAAAATGACGGTAAAATCCGTTAAAACTTTCTTCTCATTCATATTTCAACCTTCAAAAATACTTCACAAGTTCTACTAGAAAGAGAAACGATTTTTTGTCTATTAATAGACATATATAGAGGGTTTATTGTCGAAATAGTGTAAAGATACGTGATAAAACAATAAAAATATTTCTGAACTTTTTTAATGACCTGACACTTGCCTCAGGAGTGAAGATCAAATTAAATGCTAACTACGTACTCATTTGAAAGTAATAAGGCCAGTCCTTCACAGGAATGGAAGATAGGACACCTATAAAAACCTCGTTCAGTTTGCTGAAAAACATTTTAGTGAATAGTTCCATCAAATATTGCACTACGATAAGCATTGTCAGGTTCATGAAAATATTTCGAATTCATATCAACGATGATGTACATTCTCATCCCTCTCTTTAAATTTCGTAAGAGCCAACGTGAATAGATTGTACGTATGGTTGCTCTTTACGAGCACACATTCAAACAGGGAGCATCAATACTGCACACATTCTAGGAATACCCAGTTGTTTTGCGCAGAGCACCATTTCTTCACGTTGAAGTTCCTCAATCTTAAACTTACAAGTGAAAAAGAATCTCAAGTGCTCTATTCGTTCTGCCATCGACATGGATTACCAATTAACCTGAACAGCCAAAATTTGTTGCTGTTTTAACGGTATTTTTCGTAGAAATTTCGATCATTTTTACATATTATGGTAACTTCCGTGAACTGAAATTGCAACGCACACGCTGCTCTCACTCACAATAAGTTGTCAGAATAATATTGTGTTAGAACGATCAACACTAATTTCTAACAATTTACCGAAACATTCGAGGAGTAATGTTACTTTAGAGATAAAATTAGGCTGGGCAACTCTTAGGTGTTCTGTCACTAGAAAAGCATTACGTCCATAGTAATAAAATAAAGATAGTAAATAATAAAATTGTCATTTGACTAATGTTAGAGTTTCTTTCATTAATTTGTCCTCCCAAGACTGGTGAACCAGTATATTTCCTTACAAACATCACTTGAAGTTTTCACTTATATTATTCGCCTGCAAACATTCATGTTTTAGCAAGTAATGAACTTTGTGGTCAAGGAACTCTTTCAATAAAAAGTACGAGAGCGTGGTGGAGCCGCTGTGACTAACACGACTGAGAATTTGCCATCAAGTTTAACACAATCACCGTCTGAACTCTTCATCTCATGTCAGGTAAACCCAAAACCAAAGATTTCGGGAGAGCATTACCTCAGAACTGAAGTGGCAACACTCCTCAACTCGTAAACAGAAGATAAATAACAGGATGTAACAAGAAAAAAAGTGCTGATTAGGCTTTTAAAGATCATACAAAATGAACAATTTTGCCGTCTGTTTCACACAGTTCAGAAAAGAGCTTATGTGCCATCCTGACAGTATTGTGTGTGATTTCAATATAATTGTGTGTTATTCTGAACGGAAAGCCTGATAAAGAACTATAATTTATAAAGCCTAACAAATTATCTCACAAGTGGAAGACAGATCAAGTATGTACATAATTTTTAATAACTTTATTGCAAATATGACTGGCAGACTGCATAGTTTCCTATCTAATGTGTTTGTTCTTGCTTTGAGAAGTCCTGCGAAAATGTGGATAATTTTTAGGTAACTTCAGGAGTTTTTTTGAAACGAGTATTTGCTGTGGACAACTTTAGGATCTTGTTCGCGTCCGTATTGTTTATGGGACACATTGCATACTTGAAGTCTTTCTTTACATTCGCACGATACACATTGCTGAAATTTTTCACTTCTTGCAATTTTTAGAAAGTATTTGAAAAAAATTGTCCTAGTTCAAGTACGTCAATTAAAATAACCCTACAGCCGTTATGTACCCGGATTATTGCTTCTTCATGGCAAGGTCCCAGACGAAACGTGCCATGTATCATAATGATTGTTGACTATCCCAATACAAACACTGTGTTTTCGTACTGTTTGTCAGTACATTTATCATCATGGTTAATGATACGCTTTTTTGATTCAGGGAGCGTGAACGTTCTTAAGGTTTGATTAACACAGCTTTTCTTTTATTGAACGAGACTCGGACCTGAGACTCTAACAACCCTTGTGTAAAAGATATTTGGTCAGGTGTAGAAAATTTGCCCACTATTTTTGTTAATGCAATGTTTATGATGATTTTGTTAACTTACACACACACACATATATATATATATATACATATATATATATATATATATATATATATATATATATATATATATATATATATATATATATATATATACATATATCTATGTATATATGTATGATATATGTATGCATATATTAATGTGTTGAAGAATAAACTTTTCACAAGTGTCTTCCGCACCATTTTAAAGGGAAGGGACATGAGATGAAAAAGTAGTCGATCTGTTTAGATTGGAGAGTTTTAATGAGGTTTAGGAGCATGAAGAGTGAATGAGCAGTTTCTCGTTCGAAAAGTGATGACATCAGAAGGAAAAGGAAAAAGTTGGAAGATAGACTGAAACATAATCAAATTGTATACGAAAAAACTGAATAAAGTTATATTTCTGAATAAATTACCGAAAAAGTGATCATAAGATAGAAATAAGTAAAGAATGCTGGTGCACCAGTAAATCTTAGGCATTCTCTTGGAGGAGCTTGGCATGTTCAGATTTGACAATCTACAGCAACATATATTGTCCCTTTCACTGGTAGATTACTAAAAGCACCTATAGCAATCAGCTTATTCAATTGCTACTCCATTTGACTTCAGATTTAACCATCTTATACCTTAACCAGCAGACCCACACGTGAAAATTCACGTGTTTTTCACTGATTTTTTTCGTTTAATTTGCCAGTGGACGCTGGCTTTGCGGAGTTTCCACACTAAAGGATGTGCCTTTTCTACCCACAATACAATGCTTACAATACATGTTAATATACCCTACCGAATTTTCTCCTATCTAAATCCTTAAGAGCGTGATAGAGAGGCAGACCACGCAAGCAAGCAAGCAAGCAAAGAACGGTGTATTATTATATAGTGGAATAGTTCGAGTACCTAATTATTTGACTTTCAAAAGTATTCCTAATTCCTGTTACAGTTTATTTTTTTAATTAAATAATTAATTTAGTATTTTTTTGTGATACGAGTAGCATCAGTGCTGTAGCTATGATAAAAACGCTTTATAAATTAATTTCGGATAAATTCATTCATTCAAACTATGAGCATCAATCGTACGTGAAGTGCTTGCTTAGATTTTTACGATTGACAAATGTTTTATTACTTTTTATATTCATTAACGTCCCAGTTTGTCATATTGCAATACTTTCATTTGAAATAGAATATTCATTTCTTGCTTATTGGTCGTGTTAACGAATATTCACGAGGGGGTTCACTAAAGGGGATTGTTGTTCACTGTATCTTGATTACACAACTTACCTGGGAATCAACGTATCTTGGTTACACAGCTTATTTGGAGATGAACGTATCTTGGTTGCAGAGCTTACCTAGGATTAGCGTATCTTGGTTATATATGTAGCTCTCCTGTGATCAGCGTATCTTTGTTGCATAGCTCACCTGGGATCACTGTATCTTGGTTGCACAACTAACCTATAGGTAAGCAAATTTTGGTTACACAGTTTACCTGAGAATAGCTACGATTCGAAAAGTATCCTATTCGTGCCTGTCCTAACCGTTCGTGCGTCTAGACTCTAGAGCATGGGTGGACAAAATTTTACAAGGCAAAAATGAAAAACATGAAACGTGCAAAGGCCTCACATTTTAGCTTGGGCATTGCTCTTCAAGGTAATACAAGATTCAGACAGAATGATTAATAAAAACAAACAAATTCAAATTCCAACACAAGTTATTTAAGTTGTAAAAATGGCCATGCGGCCCGCTGGCTACAGTTTGCCCACCCTTGATCTAAAGAAATCAGTACTGATATTGGGAACTGTAGCCACTCCGCTCTCAATCAGTAACACTTGTGGGATTAGTTTTATAGGTAGTAAACTTTAGCCCTCTTCCTTTTTGACTTCTCATTCCTTCTTTAATTCTCGTCGGCTGAAAGACTGTACATCAGTTTCATGTGACTAATGTTTTACAAGAATGCTTTGTTACTTTGTCTATTTTATCAAATTTTTAGTCACTCTTTGTCACCGTTAAAACTACCTAGGAGGATATACTATGGTAAGCCTTATGTACAATAATTATTTTTCAGCAATTTCTGAAAAGATGATTGAAGCGCTCGGACAGTTTATCATAGTGAAAGATTCAAATTCTATTAAATATGAAATATGTGACTTGAAGAAAAGTTGGAGATAGGTGATGAGCCGACATGAATCATCTTTTGATCAAATAAATGTTTTCTAAAACTTCTTACACATTTTATCTACTGTCCATAAATGACATATCACGTGTAAAACCTAATATTATTCTACTTGTATGTTTCCTTCTGAAATGTTTGCATCTTTTCTGCAAAGAAATTCTCACACTAGTTCACCAGTTGATTGAATTGCAAATTTTCGTTCTCATTAATGCTTCTTCCATCACTTGATTTTTTTATCCACTCGAAAAATTTCTTCATTACAGTAACTGCAACGGTAATACTACTGAAACCAGCGAAAGGCAATAACAACAGAACAATAGCATTAGCAACAGCAATACCCAAAATTAGGAATCATAAGAAATAAAACCTTCTTCTCCTTCTTGTACAGGCACCAGAAAGACATTAACACATTCATTGCGGTTGCCTAGCCGGTGCAAATCTTTACTTTGTACATACAGTCACTAGAAAGCTTTGAAAAATTACAGAACCTAACCTGAGTCACCTACCGGTGAGTCATACTGCAATGAATGTGTTAACACGTTAAGTGCGGTTGCCTAGCCGGTGCAAATCTTTACTTTGTACATACAGTCACTAGAAAGCTTTGAAAAAATTACAGAACCTAACCTGAGTGACCCACCGGTGAGTCACTTCGCACTTAACGTGTTAAGGATGGCCAGGCCGTGGACGAAGATGCTGGAAGCGGTAAGAGCTACGACCCTGGAGCCCGTGATGTTCATCGAGGGCGCTACCATCAACGCCATGGTCATTCTAATGGAGAACGTGCAGATGTTCAAGACGTGTACAAACACCTTAGACTTTCCCAACGAAGTAAGTGAAATTCTAGAACAAAAGGTAGAAGTAACTGGGTGCAAGTATTTGCATAACTAATGTTTTGGCATTTCTCGAAAATTTGCATTCGTTGGAAGTAAGGGCGGAGTTTCAAACTGAATAAATATACAAAACTTGCGAGTCTTTATTTAGAGATGAAAAACCAACGAATCAAAATTTGGCATGGGACACAAGTATATGGTCAAAACTAACACCATTCCACGACATATGGTTCCGTGAGTTTTTACAATAGCAGCATGATGATGGTTAATACATGTTAAAACTAGCTTGTGGTATTTAGATCAGTTTTTTATCCCTATTTTCCATGCAAATAGTTTTCATACCAGCGAAGTTCTTTGGATCTGCTTTGCGTAGAGCAGCTTTGAATATTTGCCAATGATTGATTCTTAATGGGTTTGAGGCAAAGGGATTTGCTAGGTCATGGTAGGACTTTTTCTAGTTTTCGAACCATTCTTTTGTCAATGTCGTACATTTCGGACTGTTATGTTACTGAAACATACATTGGCGCATGCCAGAAAACTTTTTTGCCCATGGAAACAGCTTCTTCTTAAGTATCTTTTTAAATATTGTACATATTTATTTGCCAATGATTCTTCCTCTATGGGCTGTCCCTTGTGGTTTGCGCATCCAGTGGTTACCACTGTGGCCTGGTGGTTCACGATTTGTGCTTGTGTTGCCAGATCCGTTGTTTTGAAGGTTCGCTTCCAGACATAGCCTTTAATTTTTTCCTGCTTATGATGCAGGGACCAAGAAGGCTGACCGACTCACTTGACTAAAACTATTTCCTCAAACTTTCGAATCATCGTAACTTGCTCCCACGAGCCTCTGCCTCAAGTCACAAGATAGACGAACACTATCGCTAGAAAAAGGATTACTAGTTTAAGATTTTCGAGTTAAGAACTAAAGAAACCATTGCATATTTCATATACATCTGAATAACATAAAGTTTCTTTTTTTTTCTTTCTGTAAGATAGGTTTAGACCAAAATGCTACCTCTTCCAAGCTTCACGGTAAGAATGGTGTGATTTAGAACATTGGTTGTCCTGCCATTCTTCGTTGAGCAGCATACAGCAACAAATTACAGGGTGCAGCAACATAACTTCCTTTTTTAAATCATAATGCGTTTGTAAAAGGAAGTTGTGTTGCCGCACCCTGTATAAACAGCATCACTGATTATCGATCGCATTACTTATTTTGAAATAATCTATGTCATACTTCTAGAACGTGATGTTCACAATGACGTAAAAAATATATACGTATACACCTTGTAATTCCTCCCTAACTCTTCCATTTCACGAGGATAGTTGAATTTGGAAGAGCATCGTTAAAAAATGTGCCGCCAGTTCCCACCCCGACTCCCTATTCCCAATGCAGCAACGACACATAACGCAGCGTCGGAAAAAAATGGTGTTTCAGAATTATAAGCAGTGATGGATTTATTTATTCTACTGCAATTACCATTATTAGATATGACGAAGATGATATAAGGTATACTGTTAAGTTGTAGCGAAAGCATTTATCATTGAAGCGCTTACAGCTCCCAATTTTCACACGCTTTAGTTCACACCATCGAGATTGTTTATGACGGCTGCTCTGCACCAGAGAAACATCTACAGGGTAGTAAATGCACCATTCCCGAATGCATATATCTTAGATCCTGTCTATGTTTGTCATAGTGGAACCTCTATCTAGTACGGTTTCTTCATCTTGTATTAGTATGCAGACCGGAATTTGTAGACGCTGTTGATTGCAACCTCTTACCCAAAATTAATCAGAGTTTTTACTTTATTGCAATAGTAATGTTTCGAAGAAATTACAATCCTCGGTGATCAACGGAATGAAGTTACTTCTTCTGGATTCTCACTAACGTTCATTTGAAAACGTTCGTTTGAGTTTAAAAGAATCACTTAAAGAGAACAATTGAAGCGCTTCGTGCCACAAGGGCGAAGACATCACAAGCTAAAAAATCCGTTTCCTATGGTACCGAAATCTCAAAGCCGAACTGGAATTTTTTGACCCTGTTAGCCAATGCAACCAAGGATGCGTTGATATGTGCATAATTAAATATATTGTGGGGATTTCTATTCAGTAAACTTTCCATGGCAATTAATAAAAATTTGTTGTGTATTCTCACCCTTGTTGCACGCAACGCATCAATTGTTCGATGAACAAGAACAAATTATAAATCATTTAACTTAGACGTTGAACGGACAGTTTCCTTATAAAAATTTGCTTAGCTGCACTCTGTTATCTCTGACGTCAATGAAAGAAGGATGAACATGATGTTCATTTGTATCAAAGTTAAATTTGAGGAATAAGTATGACTATACGCTTTCCGTGGAGAAACAAAACTGGTTCTCAGTACTATTTACTGTCTAAAATGTGGTTGAAGGAGCATTATTTTTTCGAACGAAAAGAGTGCACATGTATCGAACAATAAGAGTATACAGTAAATGCCAAGTGATACGGAGAGTAATTGAGTATGAACCCGCCATTGTTTTGCCTACCAAGCTGGTACCGTATTTTGTTTTACATATGTTCTGTACTCAAGAGTATCTTGTTCATTAGGGGAAAACTTCAATAAGAGAGTGTCCCATTTTTTTCTACAAAACTTTTGTGTTTTCATAAATCTAAAGACCAGGTTATATATATGAAATTCACGCTTTCTCCAGGTGTGCTATAATTTGGTGAACCATACCGAGGAAAACATCGCGGTCCAGAAAGAACTGAGCGTTTTCATCTTCTACGACAGTATCATTCTGTCTGTGGTGTCTTTTTTGTTCATCCTCTTCATGGGAGCTTGGAGCGACGTATATGGCAGGAAGGTTAGTTACATGTACGACTTTATTCTACTTGCATGTATTGTGGTACGTAGTTTTATGCACCCCTTCAACGTTATATTGAATTTCTTGGTCGATTGGTCATGAATTTAATTAAAGATCTAGTGATATCTTATTTTTTGTATCCATCAATTAATGTGTTCGTTTAAATTAGATTTGAATGTTCAAGGATTGAATTTTAAATCTGAATATAATAATTTTTACGCATAAAGTGCCGACAGAGTACGGACTAATAAAACATTTCTTTTAGAAATGTGACTGGAATTCCTCTTAAATGTAGCAGAATGTATTCAATAGATACGTGTTCGAAAAATTTATTCACTTTTTACTTTATTTATGGTACATTATGAAAAGCGAAATTCTGTTTTTCAAGAAGAATATTCAATTCCATGTTTGCGCCAAAGCAGGATCCTCCTCAATCGATGCTCCTTTTCGTGATCTTTCCGTCTCATTCATGGCGTTGTCGTGCCGGAGAAACGCCCTTTCTTTAGTTATGATTTCATTTATTACTTAGAGGATTAAAAATTATAATTTCCTTTTATTCCAAAAGTTTTATTGTGGTGAATATTTATTTTAACTAGCTTCATTATAATAATCATCTTCGTTACCCTTGTTTTTACTTGTGATGGTTTTATTAATTTTTGTCGCTAGATAATGCAGCTAGAGTCTCTGGTGTTAATGCTACGAACATGTATATGTATGTATGATCAGACACCAAATTCATTGCTGAGGCAGAAAACTGTAATCAAATTATATTAAATAGTAATTTTAATTACTCAGAAAGAAATTCAAACTTCAGTGCTCGAACTGTATCGATGATGATGATAATGATGATGATGTTCACATTCTCACTCACTGAAAAAGTTACAT
Source organism: Trinorchestia longiramus (assembly GCA_006783055.1). NCBI lineage: Eukaryota > Metazoa > Arthropoda > Malacostraca > Amphipoda > Talitridae > Trinorchestia > Trinorchestia longiramus. Next base: position 246,963 of record VCRD01000503.1, read on the forward strand.
CATCGCTTATCTCTAACAGGAAGTCCAGTAACAACATCACAACTCGCACAGAAGACATTGAAATCATTTACTTCGTAAATGAAACAAGTTACAAAACGTGAAAGCTTTAGAACATGCACTCAAATTATTCGATTTCAAATGTAGTTATTTCCAATAGACCAAACTGTGAGATATATAAACTTATATACAAATTAAAAAACTACGAGATAGGATAGAATTGCTAAACAAGCTTTCCTTCAAAAATTTCATCGCATATAATTGAACTAAGAACACGTCGCTCAAGAGACACCATCTGGCTATTTCACGTAGTGATTTGGTAGACTTGACTTTTTTTGCTCTCTATGTTTCTCAGGCTTGCACTTTTTTTTTTGCAAATTTTATCCTTGCTTTACATTTGGTCTAATTCCTTCACTCGTTGACGAGAGTAAAAAACTGGTACATTCCCGATTCACACATGAACTAAATTTTGGTTAACATAATTTCGACTTCAGAGGTTTCCATACATCTCACAATGTTACAATCTCATCCATATTTATCTCTAAAAACATATACATATGTTTCATTATATTTCCTTTAGAATTGACTCACTCTTCTCGTTTTGTTGCCTATTTTTTTCTTCCTGACTTACTAACTTTATCTAGGCCATTTCATTATTTTTTCGAACCAGTTATTTCTCGGAAAATTTTGCAAAACTTCGACGAGCAAAACTTGAGGGTTCGTCTCTTAAATATTATAGACGTTGGCAAGATAGGAGCAGGGTTTGAATTTTCTTATTTCCACCAAATCTACTCGTATATTGAGACCTTTGTTTTCATTGACGATTCTTTTGCTTTTTGATTTTTTTGCCTAGAGTTCCTTCAATCAAATTAGTTAAATTTCACTTCTTCAGACATGTATGAACAAGCTTATCTTAATTTACCTCCTCCATTCCAAATGTCCTCTGTTAAAGTTTCATCTACTCTTCTCAAATTATTCAGGTTGAAAAAAAGCGAAACGTGCCTGCCTAACACTGAGTAACCCATGCGTCGCCTATGAAATTTAGTATCTTTATAGAAACACCTATCGCTCTCTGTTAATCATTCTGCTCCTATATGAAAGGTTTGAAGATTCCTTCACTAAAAAATCACCGCTTAGTTTTTTGTTCTATACCATTATTTCTAAAACTTGTTCCTTCGTGTTCTACTATGCTGATAAGATTTATCAAATTCAAAACTAAGGAGTAATTTAATTCCAAGAATGCCGATAAATATCTTATGTAAGATATGGATATTTCGTGTTCATGGATATTTCCAGACAAGCCATGGTTAACCTTGAAACAATTAAAAAATTTCATTTTTGCTTGGCCCTGTGAAGTGTAATGGCCGAGAGTTTGCTTGGCTCTGTTGTAAGCCTTTCTATAAACTTGGGATTGCTTCACTACTGAAGACATCGAATTTTAATGGAATTTTTTTATAAAAACTGACATTTCACTAATCCCTGGTTCACAAAAACGAGTCAATAATTGCTCAAATTTAATTGCAATTTGTTTTTTATTACAGTTTAACAATTGTTTCTGTTCAAGTGACTATTATTCGAAATTTAGGCATTCATTTACCTAATTCTGTAACATTATTTTGGCGAATACAAACCTGTTAAGATTATTTTTCATACTTCTACTTGTGTGGTACGTATTACTTGGTTATTAATTATACTGATTTGTATGGTTTAAATTTTTATGTATGATAACAACTCAAACAATATTCATTCTATTTTCTATTGCTCCACAGTTTCCTCTGCTTTTGATGATCTTCTGTCGAGTCATCAACGCGGCCGGTTACCTTCTGGCACTTATCGTTCCCTCCCTGCCTGCCCAGTTCATTTACGGAGTAACGTTCTTCATGTCTTTAGGAGGTGGTTACCATGGTCTGGTGTCCATGGCTTTCAGCTATGCTAGCGACATTACTTCAGAGGGAAACAGAACGATTAAAATCACGATTTTCAGCTCACTGTGGTATCTTGGAGGGCCAATTGGTACCTCCCTGACAGGCTTGGTGCTCAACCACAGCACCTACAGTGTAGCACTGTCCATCATGCTTGGGCTGAACATCTTCGTCTTCTTCTACATCATCTTCATCGTCAAAGAAAGTTGTGGGCCTTTCGCAAAGATTGGGAACTGCCTCACAGACCCTACAATGCAACGATTGAAAAAGGAAAATGTCAGTTATGGAAGAATGGTCGTTGATTTCATCAACTGGAGGAGGGTTGTCGAATCTTTCCACACGCTCTTCAAGCCGAGGCCTGGGGACAACCGAGCTTTGCTACTGACGTCGGTCGGGTCAAACATGGCGCGATGGGCTGCTAAATGTGAGTAAACTCCAATGAATAATTAATCATATAGTCACAAAAATGTCATTACCTAATATCCTTAAAAAGACCAACCAGAAGCGTTTCCTGACTCTCATAAGCGAAATGTGGTTCAATTTTCTTACACAAGATATTTATCGGCCTTCTTGGAAGTAAATTACTCCTTAGTTTTGAATTTGATAAATCTTATCAGCATAGTTTTTTGGTGAATGAATGTAATTTATGCTGAATTTTTATTCAATGGAGGCAAGTGAAAAGTATTTGATACGAACTGATATCAACTAGGGTGATATTACTGATCCACATTGAGAGGATAACTACTGATTAATAGAGTAGCAAAACTCGATACAAATTAATACTGCAGCCGGGTGCTATAATAGGAAGATTGATCATCATAACCGATGAATTGATGATAAACTTTTCAACGATATCATTAACTAGAAATAAATTCCTAATTTGATCATGTAACAACCGATAATCGCGAGCTCCAAAATTCCGATACCAGCAAAAACGATATTGATGTACAGCGAGCAGCAGTACGACTTCTTTTTTTCAAATGTGTTTTAACATGAAAAAAGAAAGTTATGTTGCTGCCTCCTGTATAATATTTTTCAGGGATTCGTATTTGTACATACCCAAAAGAAGGACGTAAAACACAGGTGAGATTGAGAAACATTGTAGTTATGTGTAATACACTGGGTGTTCAATAATAATTAACGTAACAACTTTTCGAGTTCATGTTTATTAAACAAACAAATGAATTCAATCGCAAAAAAAAGAAAATAGTAGTTACTTGCGTAATAGCTGAAAATTAACACATTTTATTCAATATGCCATCTGGGTGCGTCGATAATATGCTGAAGACTCTTGAGGAATAACCTGCAACAGCCCCAAATTACTTAAGAGGGATTAGGGCCAATTTCTTTTTGAGTGGTGACCAGTAATTCCAAATTTTAGTGATACTCCACGGAAACGTTAGTGTTTATCAAGGGCCAGATGCCGCAATGGAAAAGATTCAGGTCTAGCGATGAAGGTCATTTTCCGTTCAAATAGTGATAAAACTTGGAATGCAAACCACTCCTATGTTTTCTTAGCTTCATGCGCGAGTGCAGAGTCCTGCTGATTTATTGACCGCTTGTGTCTTTTGGAATGAATTTTAGTCCAAGGCAACAATGACTCAGCAAGAAGGTCATTGAAATAATTTTCTTACTTAATTAAGCCCCGTTTCACAAAAATTTAAATGGACTTGTTCCAGTTTCAGAGATCGCAACGCAAACCATCACTGATGCTGCTCTTTCTCCTTCGAATGATTACCCGAGTGCCAATCTCTCCAGTCCCACGTAAAAATTGACCATTTTCTGCAGTAAATTTTTTTTGGATGCCACATTTCTTTTTGTCGCTGAATACGAATCTCGGAAGCATGCATTTGCAGATGCAAGAGAAAAAGACTCAAGCTCTCGCAAGACGTTTGTCCACAGTTTTCACAGATAACTTCTTTTCATATTTGTGAGATGTATTCAAATCTTTGGGGAGGATAGTGAACGTTGTTCCGACTGATACATTCTCATCTCTTGCCAGATTTCTTAGGGATCTCTGTGTTTCATCTGAGCTATTATCTGGTATATATGACCAGTTTTAGGGTTCTGGTGGTTTAAAGACGACCTCGTTCAAGCCTATTCTTTTCTAGCTGAACCAAACTATTTGAAATGCTTTAATGTTCACCAGATGGAAGAAGAAGACAGAAACAAAGAAAGAAAATTATTTCGTTCAGGTATACTTAAAACGTGCAATAGTTTTTCAATTCTCAATGCTTACATCTTACGACTCATGATCATGCCTCCAGCGACTGTTCCCGCCCTTCTGTGAGGTGAGGTACATAGTCTCGTAAGGAGACCTGCGCTGATCAGGAAGTTATAAGGGAATAACTAGTTTAAGCCTGTCAGTTCGTCAGCGTACATGGTCCCTTGCGTATTGAGCTGAGAAAATTCGAGGGCCTCGTGTGGATTCGAACCCTCAAAACCAGGGACCTGGCAGTACGATTACAGATCGCTGAACCATTCGGATACAGTGGAAACCAAGCATTTTGTTAATTTTTAAGGTTTTAGTAACATCTGTCGGAGATTTTCTCAACTTATGCAACTCTAAAATAGCTATTCCTTTGTCTACATTTTTAGCACATTATATGTAGTAAATATTATGCATAAAAAACATGATTTCGTTTTTACACATGAATTGTAAATAATGTGCATTGTTAGTGTTAATAATTGATCAAGATTTTTTGAATACAATAATAATTATTGAACACCCTGTATATGTATTGTTCACTGAACTACCTTCGTCACTCTTGCCCAAGTTTTGAGGTGGAGTGCTCGAACGTAGAGCTCAAGGCTTGAACATAGCCTATGTTGATGAGCTTTTCCTAATACCTCTTGAGACGAGCTTAAGTGATTTTGCAGAAGAAAGGCCTCTTTTTCCGTCGGTCGTCGCGTACGGATAAAGCGTTAATAGAGAGGGAAGTTCAGTTAGGTGACGAGTTTACGTAGTTACAGCCATCTTGCCCACCGTAAGCAACAATGTTCTGTTTTCTTTTGTTTGACCAACGACTCTCATGCTGGTTCTGCGCCTTATGAAGCCTCACGTTTTTGTTGTGGTTAGTTCCCGATGATAGATATATTACTGTCTTGCGAACTAGCAATGCATTGCAGATGTTTTACATTTAAATAAGAAAATATGTAAATCCAACTTTTATTTTAATCTTCACCGTACAAAACTTAAAAACGAGAAAAAAATTTAAAAAAACGCACCTGGTGTAAATTTCAGTTCAAAGTTATTTTTGTTCTTTTGCTAAAGAAAGTTAGTTCTTATATAAAATTGACTCCACTTGATTTTGAGAAGTTAAATCTTCAACATGCTCCTGTTTCCCATTGCAGTAGTGGCCGCGTTAATGAAAAAATATATCACGATAACCGGTCAATCGATAACGATTACCTTATCAGCGATGACTGATAATCGATAACAGGCTATGAATTTATCGCCCGTTAAGGTGATAACTGATAAATCGATAAATTCTACATTCCGATTCTAGAGATAACGATATTTTATATAGAAGCATCGATAAATCCAAATTTTCATTTCCATGTCTATCATAGAAAATTTAGAAAAATCTTAGAACAAACAGCTCGTGACATCTCATCCGACATGCTTTGAGAGACAAGCTGAGCGAACGGTTTGATATGGCATCAAGACTGGCCGCCTCGCACTCTGTTCAGCATCCGTTCGGTTCCCAGCTCGGACCTCTCTGTTTCTGCCTCTTATCTCTGTAGCGTATTGAAAAGCATAGGTTTATTAAATATTTCCTTCACTTCGGTTTAAAAAAGTTTTCTACAGTAAAATTTTGCACGCCAACTAAAAAGATCACTCATATTTTTATGATGTAAGTCGAATTAAATTTGACTCACATAAAAGTAAAACTTAAAATTTGAAAGTACCAAATTTTTTTTTCAATTAGGGAAGTTTCAACTAAGAAAAGTAAGCCAGAGCTATGAGGTGACATAACAGAGCTATGGACTACCCTGCCAGCGTAATACAGAACGGTACTACATTTGTTACCAGGCTGCTTCCTGTACTTGTTCACCCGGCGAGTGCTCGGTTGGGAAGCTGGCCTCTACAGCTACTGGACCACCTACAGATTCCTTGTCACAGCAGTGTGTGAGTCAACATTCAATTCAAGAATAATTTAATGAGAGAGTGTGGCTCAAAATAATGAAGTACATATTTCTATCGTCATCTGCATTTTTGATATAATTCATTATTGCTGTCGCCAGTGATTTCATGATTCTAATAACTGCTATACTTTTGGTATCCTGAACTTTTGACCATAACGCAAAATAATGAAGCATTTTATCTCGTTTGTTGATTTGATTTTTCTCCCCTTGAGAATAATATTCCCCATCCAGTGAAATTTAAAGTTATAGAGCACTTTCATTGAAGCAAGTGTGAGCGCGTGCTTACCAATATTTCTTACAGGCACTATGGGCTTGGTTCCCCTTCTATCGAAATTTTGCAATGCGAGTGACTACATGCTCATCGCGTGGGGATCCGTATCAGCCGCGTTGGAGTTTATCTTGTATGCCCTTGTGCTGAGCCCCAGTCTGGTCCCCATCATGTGGGTGTCTCCTGTGATGGGGTTCCTCACAGACGCTCAAATCGCTCTTAGGTCCTTCACCACCAAGATCGTCGACCCTGATGAAAAAGGTGTTTGAGTAGTTACTATCTTATTTAAATTATATATTTAATATTTGCATATGCAGTGCTATACTCAAGTTATGAAAATATAGTTCCAATCGTAAGAAAAACACCTTTCTAAGATGGGTTCTAAAAGCTGTTCGCCTTGCTCGTTCTTAAATAGTTCTGCACGGTGTACGATGCTCCGCATATCTTTGAGGGATTTGTGCTGTGTTCATTTTTGTTTGGTTGAGTACTGGTGAGTATTCTGTTATAACCTGTTTGTAAAAATTTTTGTATTTTCCATTGGTCCTGCTCTCACTTAACATCTATGATGTGTTTAAATATTTGTTTGTTGTTTTAAAAGTGTGTTTAAACAGTTAAAATGATTTTTGAAAGCGATTTAAAAGTTATGTCATGCCTAGAGGATACTTGATGCCGTTCAAGTATCATTCCTATTTCATGAATTTTCACTTCTCGTTGGTGCATAGGGAACGTATTTCCCGGGATAGGTGGGGACTACTGTAGTTTTAAATCAAGATATGTTTTATATACATCCTCATTCATTTGAATATATGTTTGCAAATTCATCCTGACTTTGCTGAATTGAATTCGTGGCTCTAATAGTTGTGCAAAACAAGACAAGATACATGTATATGAGGAACTGCTTGGGTGCAGAGATTGTCTTTTTTAACTGTTGGGTGAATGTTCAGACTCATTTTCGGCACCCCTCCGATTTAATGACGATCTTCGATTATTCAATTGAAAACTTGAGATTTTCATTGCTTTCATTTTTTTATTTTGAACAGGGCGTATCACAGCAGCAACTGGTGCTTTGACAAATCTCGCCCGTCTGGCAGGACATGCAAGTTACACCCTCATCTACCGCGAGACTGTGGAATACTACCCTGGGGCGCAGTTCATCTTCTCTGCAAGCGTCAATATGACTATTGCTATTGTTTTCTTGTGAGTACCTCAAATTTTCTTAAATGATCAAATCTTTTAATTTGCGGTGTGTTTACATAAAGTTAGCTTCATGGAACAAAGAATAGATACCTGCTGTGCAAAAGGTCTGGCGCCCAAGTGTCAACATTATGAGGCTTTAATCTGAAGAGGACACTTGTTTTATTAAAATGAGACTTTCATTTTTGAGGCCACAAAGTTTCGTTACCCTAAAGTCGAGCACAAACTTCATCAAGCAACCCTCAAATCTCAATATAAGTGACTAGTTAATGATCGCAGAAGCGGACTTAAACAAATGAGAGAGAAAGTTCAGTTGTATCTACCTGCAGTAGACTGCGTGCATCTCACTGCCTTCCTCGGGGCTGACATGGCATATATTAAAAGCAAAAGTCACTCCGGTATATCCACTATTTTTTTACGAGCTTTTACATGTTCCAGTCCTGTACTGGAGTTTGATCTGCACCTGAATTCGCTAAAAGTTGACATATTGTTTGTATGTTTTAATAAAGTATAATTTACATATGATTATCAATAAGGTTTCAAATGATTAGCCAATATAATTATCAATTCAATCATGGATTCATTACGAATAATAATGTAATAACCATTATTAAGAGACTACTCGATTCACTTCACCATTTAATTCTGAACACATTCTGACGTCACCTTTGAATGCTCTACATGGATAATTTAACTTTGCTGTAGAAAATCATAATCACGCAAGTAAATATTAGCAATTTGGTGACGTAATGATGTGCGTTAAAATCTAAATTTTATGAACGAAATAATTGCTGGGATTACCACATAATCTACCAAAATGTAAATGCACATGATATACCAATATTTTCACTAATTTTCACGCGAATTTAGACTGGATAGCTTCTCGGGCTAGATAATTTTTCTAGTAATTTACTAGTTTTCATGGAACTGGCCTTGCTTAAGATAAACCACGCAAAAACCAAACAATAATTAAGTAAATGAACTTGATTAATAAATCGTGAAAGATTTTAAATGCAAAACTCAAAATTATTAAACTCACGATTTCTTAACAACAGCCAATTAAGTACACAAAAGCATTTTCATTTGTTAACCGGTAGATTTTACATAATGATTTCAATGGTGTACATTTTTCATGATTTATGTTCATTACGAAAAAAGTTTTTTGGTGATGTCTTCCCCTACGGTTCTGTTCATTTTTTATGTTGCTATCAGTAATTTTCAACTGTCTCTTTTTTTCATTGCAGTGCCCTTGACAGAGTAAAAAGAGGAGCTAAACAAGTTGAAGAGAAGCATGGTTCGGAAAGTCAAAGAAAAATGTCGAACACAATATCGAAGAAGACTATGCATGCTTCCACTCACGAGGCTGTCCTGCCAAAGAAGGCTGAGGACATGAGAAATGCCAGCCTCAGCGAGGGCTACGGCAGCGTCAAGCCTGCAGCTAATTGTGAGTCCGCGGAAGCTCTTGAAGACCCCCACAAATCTTAATCAGGGAAAGACTACTGAGGTAATTGTGAGATTTAGTCCTAGCAATTCCATGAGGGTGCCAATAAATGTCAATTTGATGTATAACAGCAGATTTATCAGAAAATATCATGAACCTTGAAGTAAACAGTTCCGAAAAAGTCCCTATTCAAACACTGTTGTGCATGCAAAAAATGAATATTGTTTTAAAAAGATCTACACAAAATATACTGCATATCATTAAATAAACTTCTCTAACAATGGGATCAAGTACATTGTTCACTGACGTTTGTGGATCAGACACTGTATGCAAGTCCATCTATTCCTCTCAGATTCACGTGAGAACACTGGTGTGTCTCACTCTAGCTTCCTGACACTGAAAGCATACGAGGTCAAACTATGCATGCAAGCAGACAAGTGACGGCTGGAGTTGTTTTGGTTATTTTTTTGGCGAAACACAATTGTCGAGTGCAGTCAATACTCAACTATAAATAGAGCGTCAATATACGTTGTTCAAGTCGTATGTGTCACGCATATCTTGTGGAGTATTCCATCCTTACTCCCCAGACATGCACTTCGAGTCGCTGTTTAAGTAACTGTTGAAATGGTAAGGGTTTTTCTAAAATAAATTGAGAGAAAGATATCCAAGTAGCTCGCAGCTAAAAAAAGTCGGGGATCAGAACTTACCATTTATTTCTCCCAATATTTCAAATTTCCTTCTTCATATTTTATTATTATTTAATACAAATTTTTACTTCCGGTATCATTCTTCCAATGAAATTTTCACTCATTTTATTGCTGCATTTATTCAAATTTTTGGATTTGAAAAAAACTACCTTATCCTCTCCAAACTCTTTTTTTCTGCATTTCATTCTTCTAGTCGTTTTTTATGTCGAGTCAATGACCACATCTCAATTTATCTTACAACATAATGTCACCGCTTTCAAGGTTTCTGTCTATCGTTTGAAACGGGCAATTCAATGTTGATATTTATCTTCCAGGATTGAATGTAACTAGAAATGATTACATTACATCATGTTTTTACTTATTTATGTTTTCGAGGGAAACTAATGAAGAATGAAACTTTATGTCTAATAAAGTATTACAGTACAGATACATTGGATTTTCAATTGTTAAAGCTAAAGTCTTACGAGTAGTTATGGGGCTCCAAGCGACTATTCCCGTCCTCTGAGCTGCAACTTGAAGTAGAGGCTCGTCCTCCAAGTATAAATATTCCCCTCCAGTAAGGTACGGCTCGATCTTGCCCTATCTAATGTTTCCATTTTTTCTCTGATGGTTAATATTAACAAGTGATGGTGTTTATTACCAAATAACGAGCTTAAACCAGTACCAGTTACTTTGATTTAACTAGTTCTTGTGTTTCGTGTAGCACAGAAAATCTCTCTGCTTTCAAAATAAATTATCTATTGTGTTTATACATCATGAGTTCTCTTAGACAGTGTAGGAATTTATTATGTTAGTAACCTTGTTCTACTAACTGCCATTCAAAACCCATTTTTTTGAGTAGATACCGTGCTCCGCAATTCTTAACTGTCTGTATAAATTCAACATCATAAAATTTTCGGCTATTTATTAATTCAAAGTTGTCCTAATTCAGTTTTTATAATTTCATAATTCGAACATAATTTTGCAAAAATAATTCTGCCATCCAGTCATATAATTGCCTAGTTTGTTTCCATATTTTTTCTTGCTTAATTGTTCAGTTTTTATGGTCTGTGTTTACTACACACTTGCCTTCTAACGGTGTAAGTATTATAAGTTGAAAATTATATCATCCGACCCATTCAGCCTCCTTGTCAAGCTACTGCTCTGGCTCTTTATACACACCGGCTTCTTCACAAACGATGACGTTTCCTATATTAGCTCAGCCTAAACATTAGTTCGAAAGTTTTCTGGGATTTACCCATTGTTCATGCTGAGGGTTTTTGTTTTGTCTTTTTTATTTTTATTATGTCTGTTCAATAGTAGTTGAATTAGGTTGGATGATTTATGTACCAGATATCTTGTTTCGGTGTTATTTGGTTTTTCTGCAATTTATAAATATGTAAATTATAATTAAAATAATTTAAATGAAATTAAATCATAATGAAATTCCTTACTGTACTTCAGTGGGCAGATTTATTCACCTTCGTTTCGTAACGTTACTTTTTGCATATTTTTCTTTTGTTTATTCCAAGTTATTTCTTGTGCATTGCATGTGCATGTTTTGGTTTTGACCTGGATCTTACCCTCATTGAAGTCCTAGCTTTTGTTAGAAATAAACATCAGACGAACGAAGACCGGCTTTCCTCGAATCTTGAAATATATTCCTGAGCAAGAAACACTGACTCTAAAGATCCTGTCTGCTGCGAAACAGGACGCTTGGTTTTAGACCTTCATCAAGCTTAACGAAGCGCCCCTACGAGCTTCTACTTCAAGTTGCAACCCGGAGGATAGAAATCTCCGATGGGAGCGTCATTACAATTCCCAGGATGCTAACATTAACCTGTTAAGCGTTATTTACATCATATGATGTTTGTACGAGTTGCATTCTACCGTCAACTTACACCATATGATGTAATAATGTTTATTAGTTCAATAAGCATTGTTATTACTGTCATATTACAATTGTAATATGACAATAGTATCATTATTGTAGAGAGAGCGGTGACTGTTACCAGTTTAAGAATTGAAAATCTAATGTATATGTGTTGTATGCTCGATTGGAAATATAATAACGTTTTTTCCTAAATTTGAGACTTCATGTAAACGCCGATTGTATTCAGTATTGTTCACAGCTGTGGATGGTTCAAGCAACACGAAGAAAAGTTGCATTTTCGCTATCTTTATTACTGCATATTTTTGGTAACGCTTAGTATTCTGTTTTAAGTACGAGTTTTTGTTCTTATTGCAGCTGCCGCAGTAGTCAAGTAGGATGCGATTCCTGCTTGCTATGGGGAAAACCTAGTTCAAATCTTGTTACTCTATGTAATTTAATCCCAAGCACTTTAAGATAACATGCCTAACGCAGTAAAAAACTTCCACCTAAGTTACATGTACACAGTTGTCGTTCTGTTGCGTTGTCCAGGTGCACATCTGTCAATCCAAGTTTCACGAGCACTTAGTCAACTCCCCATTTTCTTCCCTCTCTTGTCAGCAAAGCCAAAATGCAGACAAACTATTCAAATTGGTGTTCATCATTGTTGTTGATGGTTTTGTAATTAACTTAAGTTGTTCTTTACTGTACAAAATTTCAGAGGCAAAAAATTGATTTTTTCCTTCACTTACTCTAGTGCGATCAAATTGTCAAGAACTAACATTATTTTCTACTTCCAAAAATTTATCGCGCATGTCAATTTCTTGAAAGAAGGTTCCGTCTTCGACTCTGAAATTAAATCAAACCATTAATCTTTTGAGTAAATTTTTTATTTTTTGCTCATTCACTATAAAAACAAAATCCTGATCGTTGGGCAAATAAAACAAAAATATTTACCCAGCTTTCATATGTGTGCATCCCAGATTAAAGTACTTTCATGTTGTACACGAACATTAAAAACAAATTATTGCTTATTGTTCTTCTGCCCACTATAAGCATCAATTAATGTTTCTTTTTTGTTCATAAAGGAATGATGAATGGAAACTTTTTAAAAATCTTGAGAAAATTTCTACTAAGCTGCATCATTGTTTATTTCTATGCCACATTGACACGTAGCCTTGATTATAGTAGATGCATATTTTTACATTATAGATCCAAAAATGTATCTGATAGAAGTTTAATGATGTGTTCACATAGAGAAGAGGTTGATTTTTTGCATATTAGAGCATAATGCGAGGAAAGACTAATTTCTAGTGCGTACAGTTGACTCATTAATTTATTCCTACCCTCTTTAGCTCTATCCTGGTGTTCCATGAGACAAATTGTAATATCAACTGTTCCCACACTGTCAAAAACATGTTTTACCTCGAATCCATGCCACAAATTGAGCATGTATCAGTATTTGGAATATATATATATATATGCTAATCTTGCCATTTCGATTTAAGTTCACTAGTAAAGTTTATGATACATATACCTAGTGATTTATTGACTTATGACTCCCACCAAAATATTTTTTTCTTTAATTCGCTGGTATTTGAATGAAAATATTCTAATTACTTGGGCAAAATAATTTTTTACATTCAATAAATGTATTTAAGTGCTACAGCAAAGTTAAAGTCCGCCGTAGATGTCAGGTTCAGGTGCGCCGTAAAATTCAGGTACGTTGCAAATTTTAGGTGCACCGTAAAATTCTACGCTCGTTACGTGTGTACTATTAGCCGTGTTGGTACCACGTATCGTTGATGATTGCATTCATAATGTGAACGCAAAAATAAGATCCTCTGTATAATACGAAATAAATCTTGTGTGGAACTTGGGACTGTTGAACACAAGCAAGACAGGTAACTATTCGACTTCAGTGGAACAGACAACTAAATTCAAGAGGTTAGAATATCCAAATTTGTTTTCCAGATAAAAAATTCATTCTTTTGGATGAAATGTTTGCAGAAGTACCCCTACACTACATACTTCTCAGTCGCAACGATTTACTTGGAAAAAAATGTGTTTGAACATCTACCAATAAATCAAGCAACCTGTCTAAGATGTCGAGTTTTTTCCCGTGTTTAAATTTGGTGCAAATTTAAAAAAATATTTTTGAATGACATGGTTCTTTTGATGAATTAAGTTAGTTTTACAGTAATTTAGAAATTTTGTTGGACGTTATTATAAGAAAGTGACATGTTTCTCTGATGAATAATTATTATTTATCGTTCTTCTGCACAATCTGAAGACATCCAACCGAGGAAGTTAACAGATTCTATTCATTTTGGCAGTTTTATTGAAAAAGTGGATTTGCATCTATCGTTAAACATTGTGCAGCCATCAGACCGGCATTTTAATTAATTTATTCATGTAGATGTTTGGCTGGATACACGCCTGATCTGTTATTTTAGTGATGCCTGGGTCTAGAAACGATATTAGTAGCAATACCTTCAGTCCTTACTTGGGGCCACAAAGATATAAATTCTATCCTTCATATGACAAGTAACCAAACAGTTTTACTTGAACCTCATTTATTTTAGAAGTGTAATTTTTTCAATAACTGGGGAAAGAAATATGCGTGCAAAAGCATTAATAATTGAACAAATATTAGAAAGCTCCTCAATAATCTCGATCCCAGTCCCTTTCCTTATCATGTAGTTGGCTTCATATATATGTAGATATGTAGAATCTAGAAAATACTAAGAATTGAAAACGCTCAAATTAGGGTATTATCAAAATTTTTGGGTAATTTTCATTGGAGTACGAGTTGATCATTTGGGGGCAATCGTACGTTCTGATCGGAGAAGAAATCACACTTGTTCTTTGTTCTTCACTTGAAGGTGCAGCCGTTGTTCCGTCATTGATCAATTGATTGGCTAGTGACCTTATAATTCCAATTAATTTAAGTATATTATTTATGGGATTAAATTTATGAAGTGTTTGTATTTGTGAAGTGTTTGTGTAAGACCTTCATGTCAAAAATGATGCAATTTTTTGCATAACTTGGAGAAACTTTGCTCCTCGGGCAACACCGGCTTTTTGGAATCAGGTAAATCTTTCTGGCAGTGAATTGTCTGTATATATGACCGTTTATGTGTGTTATCTTATTGTCTCATTTTCTGTTTGAAAATTTTTATGGATTTTAAATTTTAGATGGATTTAAATTTTATATAGATTGAAAGCTTCAAATGTATTTAAAATTTGATATGATTCCTAATAAGTTTATCAATTTTAATAATGGGATTTTCAGAAACGTCTTATCAGAGTCTCTAGCTAAAAGAATGAAAATACTATAATGGTTCTGAAAAGAAAATAAGCTGGGACTGAGGTGGCCTTTTAGTATTCAGGGAATTTAAGCATTTCTACTTGGACATCGTGGTTCAGACCATGAAATGTTTGAGGGTAAAATTAGAACTTTACATACACCAGCGTAAATTAAGGGATGAAAATGACGTTTTTGGAATAGATTTAAACGTACATGGGTGTCACATGACCTTTATTTATTTAGTTGTAGGTTATATTTCCAATTAGGTGATGAACTGTAGTCCACTGCAGTTCCAGTTAGATGCTTAACTATAGCCTGGTGTAGTTCCACTTCGGTACTAAACTGTACAGGGTGTCCCAGCGATACAGGTCTCGAAAAGAAACTGGTTGTTTAAGTTTATCCTTAGAGCAAATATATGCAGGTTTGAAATCATAACTGTTTCATCCTGATTACAATGGCTATTTTTTAAAGAATATTGCTTTGAGACAGGCGCGCTTAATTTCTGAATATTCATGTGCTACTATGACTATGTGCATCATCTTGGATGATGTTCCAGATCTGATGGTGTTAAGTCCTTGAGTGTAAAATAGGTAAAAAATTATTAACCATTAATTTTTGCTGTGAACGGTGAATTTTTTTCAACGGCCAAAATTCTACCAGGTACGTCAGTTTCTTTTTTAAGGGCAGAATACATAGAATGAGGCTATAGGAACGAACCTTCGGGCCCATTCTTGGGTAGGATAATTACTTCGATAATTTTAAGTACAAGATGTCAAAGTTTACTGTTGGTGTAGAAAAAGAATTCTTTGTTTATGAATTGTTTGTGTGTGCGAAGTGTTTGTGTGTGTGTGTGTGCGAAGTGTTTGTGTGTGTGTGCGAAGTGTTTGTGTGCGTAGTGTTGATGTGCGAAGTGTTTGTAAATGAGTCTTATATTTTGCTTTAAAAATTTGATCTTGCACAAAAATTTAATTTGCTTCAATGGATTGCATCATGCTACAAGCGTTTACATTATGCTGCAAGGGGTTACGTTATGCTGCAAGGGGTTACGTTGTGCTGCAAGGGGTTACGTTGTGCTGCAAGGGGTTACGTTGTGCTGCAAGGGGTTACGTTGTGCTGCAAGGGGTTACGTTGTGCTGC